>OVBE01005555.1:5958-21502 GCA_900406425.1 Iberis pinnata | reverse complement strand
ACTACAACGACATGATAGTGTAATAGGAATTGAGACCCAGAAAAATCCTACTATCAAATACGCATGAACAAAGGTTGGTTCATTCTAAAACGTCATCGAAACTGTTGACGACTGTATGTTGCATTTTCACAGAAATAGTCGTTCCATAGTCGGATGTGCCCATCTTCACGATCTCTTTTGATGAAGACTAGTTTTTTTCTTGGCTTTGGTACTGCTTGATGATCACCATAATGCATGGTAAAATGTACGAATCATTGTTCTAAAGCTTGATCAAACATTCGATCGATGGGTGCATCCATCGTTTCTTCAACGAGTCAATCGAAGTGTTCATCATCCATCAAAGTTAAAAGGCTAAATGTTTGAGTAGAAAGGAAGAAAGTGTTTTACTGTTGGTGTAATGGTAGTAGCTTTATATATAGTTGTAAACACACATAAAGATTTGGCACATTTAGCACAATTATAACCACTATCTTGTTATATTTTTGACAAATTCAACCACTTGTGTTGGTTGTATGTATCACAATTCTTACAACTTATTTTGTTTTATATGTCACAAGAGATTCTAAGATTAATTAGTTTCAGATAAGATTTTTTCATATAAGATTTTTTTGGTTCACCAAATGATCAATGTACAACACTACTTATTACAATTTCGTTAATTATAAAACCTGCTTATTAGAATTTACAAGACAGTGATTAAAAACGGGAAATACTAAAATCAATGTACAAAACTACTTGACTTCGAACCAAACTGTATCAAACCTGCATCATCATTGACCAAACTACATCATCATTGACCAAATTGCATCAAACTTGCATCATAAATAACCAAACTGCATCAAACCTGCATCATCTACAAACATGCATCATACATAAAAACAAATTGCATCAGACTGCATCATCCAAAAAACCAAAAACAGAGACTGTATCATTTGAAAAACCAAAAACAGAGACTGAAACATTCTGAAACATAAACAAAAACATTCTACAGAGACATAAAACAGTCTGAAACATAAAACAACATCATTCATTACATACTACACCATTTTGAAACTTACAACTAAAAGCAGAGATAACTTAGAGGCTTAAACTAATTAAGCATTTCATCAATGAGTTGCTCCTTCCGCTCTTCTCAGACAGTGGTGTTGTCTTTGCATAAAGATACTCAAGTATCTTTGCCCTTCCAATCTTGCTCTTGAGTCCTAAATCCTTCTCCCTCATTGTCCAAACACTTTGGATGGCTTCAACACTAGCAGCTTCACTAGCTCCTGAATCATTTCCAACACTTTTGCTCTTCTTCAATTTGGCCTTTGATGCTTTAACATCCATCGGCCTTGGTTCTTCTCCCACATCCTCAGCTACACTTTGATTATCTGTTGTTGCTTCAACACGATCTCTCTTCTTGGAAGTTCCTTCAGCAATGAATGAACACCATTTTTGTTCATGCCTCAACACAAGCCAAGCATGCTCCATGTTAAATTTACCGGAATGATCTTGAAGGTAAATACCATAGGCACTCCTTAAGATATCATTATCATTCATCCCACTAGACCTAAGTCTTGATGCAGCCTCAAAGCAACCACAAAATTTTGAAAGTGAGAAATCAGAAAGTTGTTGGAAACAAAAGACTGAGAGCATATCAGGACGCTGATGGGAACAGGAGCCTGAATGCAAAGGAGCAAGTCGAGCATGAATTTTGGAGTACAACATGCGATATAATGAGTTATCAAAAAGGAAGATCTGGAATATCAAGAGATATTAACAGATAAGAAGATTTTATCAAAATGGAGTTTAACAAGAAGATCTTTTCAGTTAAAGATATCTCATGAAGATTTTATTGTTAAGATAAGAGTTTGTTGTAAAATGAATTAGGGTTTGGGTAGTTATTATATAAAGGGTCTAAAGTGTTTAGTGGAGATTAACACTTTTAGATCTTTTACTTGGTTAGACAAAAACGGCGACCAAAATCAGGAAGTTATTTTGTGGTGAGTGTTCTAGACTTTGAGTGGGCGAGTTTATCAAACGGGTAGCCTTAGGAAAAGTATGTGTTTTTATTAAACGATTAGGTAACAATCAAGAAGTGTCTTGAATTGTGTTAAACCTGTTTGAGTTAGTTTTGTAAAAAGATTAAACAAACAAATTTTAATAAAGAGTGTTTTTTGTAGTAAAAATATATTGTTGGTTACATTGCTATTCTCTATACACTAACAATTGGTCAAAGCCTATCACCGACTAAAACGAACTTTTTTGTCCTATAACATGTGAGATCTTGAGGCAAGTAGGGAGAATAATCAACAATTTGTAATGATGAATAAACCGCTGATGTTAGATGATGACAACTATGGATACTGGAAGGTGCAAATGACTCAGGTCATACAGAGCATTGACATTGATGCTTGGATTGTTGTAGTGGATGGATGGGATCCACCAAAAGGACCAAATGAAAAAGGACAAATGGTTGAAAAGCCAATGAAAGAATGGACGAATCAAGAGAAGAATGCTGCCAAGGAAAATTCTAAGGCCTTGACTAAGATCTTTACATCCTTTCCAATCGATGAATTTACCAGAGTACAAGGATGTACAAGAGAAAAAGATGCTTAGGACATTATCAAAACGTCCTATGAATGTACAAGCAATGTGAAACGTACAAGAATAGATATGTTGGCTTATGAGTTTGAGACACTATCCATGGGAGAACATGAAACTGTCAATCAGTTTAGCAAGAAGTTGAGTGCAATTGCACATGAAGCCTTGGTGTTGGGAAAAACTTACAAAGAAAAAAAACTTGTCAAGAAGCTACTCAGGAGTCTGCCAGATAAGTTTTAACCCAACATGTCAGCTATTGAAGTAGCTCTAGATTCAGATACCATGAAATTTGAACAGGTCAAAGGAATGATGCAAGCCTATGAACTGAAAATCAAGAAGAGGGAGAAGGTAGCTGAAAAAGGGATAACATTTGTTGCTGAAAAAACAAAGAATCATGAGTCTGATCTTGAAGATCAGGCTGGTTTGATTGTGAAGAAATATTTCAGAAGAATTGAAAGATGACAAAAGAAAAATACCTTTATTCCAAATCGAGGAGAGTCTGATAGAGATGGAAAGAAGAATGAAAAAATGTCTGGAATGTGAAGATTATGGACACTTTAAAGCATATTGTCCAACTCTGAAGAGAAGAAACACCATTCAATGCTATGAATGTAAGGGCTTTGGTCATACCAGAACAAATTGTGTTGGGCGAGCTAAAGGAAATGATAAGTCTTTTATTAGCTGGAGTGATAGTGATTCTGACAAGAATGAAGAAGAGGATATTCTGAACAACTTTGTGGCATTCATAGGAATCATACAGGAGGATGATTCAGATGAAGAAATAGATCTGAGTCTTAAAGAAGAAAACATAATCTTGGTGGAACAACTGATACTAAAAAGCAATGATGTGAAAAAGTTGTCTGGAGATATTGAGAAACTCAAGATTGAAGTAAAAGAACTTCATGAACTAGTAAAAAATGAGAAAGTGAAGACAAAAGTAGCTGAAGGAAAATTGCAAGAACAGTTACGTAACATCAAAATGCTGAGCAGTGGAACAAAGGATCTCGACAAGCTATTATCCATCGGGAAAATGGGTAAAGAAAATTGGGGTCTAGGCTACAATGGTGGGAATCATTTCAGAGAAACCAAATTTTTGAAAGAGGTAAACAAACAGCCGATTCAGTATAAAAAGAAAGAGAGCAATGTTTATCAGAAGGTTGATCGCAGAACAGGATGCTGGTATTGTGGAAAACCAGGTTATTACAAGGATGGTTGTAACAGGTTTCTTAATCGAGTGTCAACACTTATTTGGGAGAGACGCTATTTCAAAGACTTGAAGAAACACAATAAAGTGTGGATAAAGAAAAGAGATCTATATTCTACCTTCAAAAAGGTGGAAAGGATTGAAGCAAATAAGAAGGAAGAAGAGGTTGTGTGTGTCATGTAGCTTTTTCAGTAGAGGAATAGACAAAAGAAGAATCTTGGGATTTTGATAGTGGTTGTTCAAGACACATGACTGGAAGTCAAAGTAACTTAGGACAATTTCAAGAATTGTCAACTGGAAAAGTGACCTTTGGAGATGGAGCAAAAGGTAAAATCAAGGGCGAAGGGACTACTGGTGGAACTGAACAACCTGAGCTAGCTAAAGTATTTCTAGTATATGTTCTTAAAGTCAATCTAATTAGCATCAATCAACTGTGCGATAAAGGACTTGAAGTTGTTTTCTCAAAAAAGGTGCAAAGCAGTTGATGATAGAGGAGATGTCAGGCTAAAAGGGATGAGATCATGTAACAATTGCTACATGTGGAAACCACGGACGAAATTCTTGAGCGTGAGACAAGAATCTTAAGCTCATATATGGCATCAAAAGTTGGGACATTTGAACATGCGAACTCTCACAAAGCTGATCAATCATGAAGTTGTAAGAGGTGTTCCAAAATTTGAAACACAACAACACTTTTTTTGTGGACCATGTAATCAAGGTAAGCAGATAAGAGCTTATCATAGAACTGTCCCAGATGTTAAAGCCAAAGAAACTCTCAGATTGGTACATATGGACCTAATGGGACCCATTCAGGTTAAAAGTCTCATAGGAAAGAAGTACATACTGGTAATTGTTGATGATTTTACTCGGTATACATGGGTTCGGTTTCTGAGGGAGAAAACAGAAAAACTTCACAGTTTCAAGATTCTAGCGCTACAACTGAAGAATGAGAAGGTTGGGATCAAGGTCATTCGAACAGATCATGGAGGTGAGTTCCAAAATGATTACTTTGATAATTTCTGTCAGAACCAGGGAATTGTTCATCAATATTCTGCTCCAAGAACACCACAATAGAATGGTGTTGTGAAAAGGAAAAATTGAACGTTACAGGAGATAACCAGAGAAATTCTTCATGGGAATCAAGTTGCTAAGCACTTCTGGGCTGAGGCTATCAATAGATCATGTTACATAATCAACAGAGTGTATGTTCGTAAAGGAACAAACAATACTCCATATGAGATGTGGAAAGGAAAGACCCCAAGTCTGAGCTACTTTCACATTTTTGGTTGCGTCTGTTACATTCTGAATGACAAATATCATCTTGGTAAGTTTGACTCACGAAGTGATGAAGGTTTATTCCTTGAATACTCATAAACTAGCACAACTTATCGAGTGTTTAAAAAACGAACAAACATTGTTCAAGAAACAGTCAATGTGGTGTTTGATGATTAATCCACTTCACGTGTGACAGTCCATCAAATGACTTCAAGTGAAGCCGAACATCAAGAGGATGTCTCTCAACAGTAGGACACAACTTCATCAAATGTGCCAACGGTCACGGAAGTGCATAGGAATCACTCAAAAGATGATGTTATTGGAGAAATTCATGGTGATTGAGTCACAAGGGGAAAACATATTGATTTTAGGCAATTGATCACTGGACAGCATGTTGAATCAATTATGTTCTCGGCATTTGTTTCTGTGATTGAGCCCAAAAATCACAAAGAGGCACTTGTTGATGAATTCTGGATCTCAGCTATGCAAGATGAATTAAGTTGATTTCAACGAAGTAAAGTCTGGGATCTGGTTCCAAGACTTGAACAGGTGAATGTTGTGGGTACCAAGTGGATTTTTAAAAATAAAATAGATGAGATAGGAGCTATAGTCAGAAACAAGGCTCGGTTGGTTGCACAAGGGTACTCTCAAGTAGAAGACGTGGATTTTTATGAAACCTTTGCACCAATGGCTTGTTTGGAATCTATCAGGTTTCTGTTTGGAATGGCATGCACTATGCACCTTAAGCTATATCAAATGAATGTCAAAAGTGCGTTATTAAATGGAATTCTTCAAGAAGAAGTCTATGTTGAACAACCTAAAGGATTTGAAGATTCACATCATCCTGAGCATGTATTCAAGCTTAAAAAGGCATTGTATGGTCTAAAGCAAGCACCAAGAGCTTGGTATGAATGACTGACAACATTTCTTCTCAATCAGGGGTACGAAAGAGGCACAATAGACAAGAAACTGTTTGTTCGAAAGGAAAATGAGGATATATTTATCGTTCAAATCTATGTGGATAATATCGTGTTTAGATCAACAAAAATTAGCTAGTTGAACAGTTTGTCAAGAATATGACTCAAGAATTTGAGATGAGTATGTGTGGCGAGCTAACTTACTTTTTGTGGTCACAAGTGAAGCAATCAGACGAAGGTTTTTTTGTAACTCAAAGCACATATGCCAAAAATTTGCTAACAAGATTTGGCCTCCAGGAGGCTAAGGAAGCAAAAACGCCTATGGGTACAAATGATAAACTGTCAAGGGATGAATCTGGTGAAAGAGTAGATGAGAAGTTATATAGAGGTATGATTAGAAGTCTTCTATATGTAACAGCAAACAGACTAGACATTTGTTTTTCTGTAGGTATATGTGCGAGGTATCAGGCACAACCCAAGGTTTCTCATCTAACAGCAGTCAAAAGGATTATCAGGTATGTGAAGGGCAATTGTGCATCTCGGAATCTATTTCACCAAGGACACAAACAAGAACCTGTAGGATACTGCGATGCTGATTGGACAAGATCTCTTGATGATCGTCATAGTACTAATGGAGGGTGCTTCTTTATGGGAAACAATTTGATTGCATGGCATAGTCGAAAACAGAACAATGTCTCTTTATCAACTGCTGAAGCTGAGTACATCGCATTAGGAAGTTGTTGTACTCAACTCATGTGGATGAAACAAATGGCTGCTGACTATGGTATGAATTATGATACCTTACTTGCATTGTGTGATAACAAAAGTCCTATAAATATTGCTAAGAATCCGGTCCAACATTCTCGAACTAAACATATAGATATCAGGCATCATTTCATCAAGGAATTGATTGAGGCGAAATTGCTTATGGTTGATCATGTTAGCACAGATTTACAACTAGCCGATTTATTCATAAAACCAATGGATTTTAATCATTTTATCAATCTCAGAAAGGCAATTGGGGTTTGTGAACTCTAAACTGGTTCAACCAGTTACATGAATCAGGGAAAGACATGTCTGTGATCATCTGTATTTTAACATATTTGTTCAAAGCTTTCTGCGTGTAGTTCAGTGTGAAAAACAGCTGCCTTCATGCAGTCCTGATCTGATCAATATCAAGGGGCTGCAAACACTCATACCAGGAGATCAAAGAGCTGAGAAGAGCATTGTAAAAAAAAAGAAGGGATGTTAGATGTTGAGGTGATACATCTAATTATCCACGCAATCTATGCCTTGAATCAGGGTTTAAATGTTGAGAAGTCAAGTGATACACTTTTCCACATGTTTGATTAGAAAACATGACTCTTCAAAGGAAATTTCAGCTACCTGGTGAAGGGTGTTTGCGAATTGAGATTGGAATTTTTTAAGGATAAAGGTATGACAGTGTGAAAAAATAGTCACATGAATGTTACATGTGTCATTGCAAGATCATTTAGAAGTTTGATCACACATGGTAGTCTTCATGTTAATGTCATCAGGCCACTGAACAAGCTTTCAGGTTTTTTATTTTATTTTCCTAGTCCTTTCTAATACTACAAAATGTGCTACTATTGGTCTACTATAGTCTGGGTCACTCATGATCGGACCATGATGTGAATGTGCCCTGCTGATTTTTTTAAAAAAATTAACAAAGTCATGTGTGATTATATGAGATGGTCGTTGCAAGCACTTAAAGTTCTTGTCTTATTTATATGCGAGCAATGGGTTTGTTAAGTGTGTTTCAGGCCCATTCTAATCTATCACGATTCTTGAAGTCTGTATGTAGTCATGATTTTCTCTTTAAACAAGAAAATTTGTATTGCAAGATTCAAGGACTTAACAGGGGAGTTAGAACGTTTGATTGTTTGTACCGGTCCAACTACCTAATCCTCTTTAAATTTCTCGACTTTCTGTTTAGGGTTTCATTACTCACTAACAAATCTCGTTGCAATGGATGAGTTTTTCTCTCAATTCTGTCGATTTCTATAGGTTGAAGCCCCGAATCACCCTCTTGTTCAGTCACCGGTTCAATCCCCATCTCGGGCCGATTTATCTGATTATCAGACACCGGCATCCATGATTACCGAGGATTCACCTCCGGTGAACACATGCAAGATTATAATTGTCTTAAGGGGCACTCTCTTTTCTTCTCCTCGCATTGAAGAACTTCCAGATGATGCCCCTGTGCATGTGATCTTCCATAGGGAGATGAACAGTCCCTGCATGAGGAAATTCTTAATCTGATGACTGAAACACCGCATGTTTCTCTGAATACTGATCCGCATGTTCCGGTATTTGATTTCAACTACGTGATTGAAGGAGGTGAACAGGTGGCTGCAGACGTTCCTGGTCTTGGAGATAATCAGGTTCTTGACGATGCGGGTGTCACCGAAGTTGATGAGGTAATGATTTTGGATGAAGTCAAAAGCACAGCCCCGCCTACTGACTCAGCACGAGCATCTCGGGTCAGAAAACGGAAACAACTATCAGTAAAATTAGAGGTTGATGCGAAGAAAGTAAAGAAGGAGCCTCGCGTCCCAACATATGATAATTTCAAGTTTTCATCCCGACTTGCATCTCAGAGGTATAATATGATTTCACGGAAAGATTTCTTGGAAGAATATACTATGATCTTCAAATCTGGCAGTAAGGTGTGGAGGTTAATTGACGATGCTGGTTTTATCTCTACGGTGGAGAATCTTGGGGGTATGATGAGGAACTCATTTGGGAGTTTTATGCCAACTTCCCTGCTGATTACAAGGATGCTTCCTCTGTTGTGGTTCCGGTCAGAGGTCAGTCTTTTGAGTTCTCTGCTTCGACAATAAACTCCATGTTCGGACTCCCTGAAGTTGATGATGTACAGAGTCGTATTCAAGTAGATGTTGTGGCTCCTAATATGTTGGCCTTGTTTTTGAGTGGAGGTTCTGTTGACAAATGGCCACTGCTAAATTTGGGGTCTTTCACAGACAAACTCAGGGAGCTGTATCGGATCTGTTGTCAAAATGGGCTTCTTTCAAAGAACTCTGGGTATATGCACTCAGGCCGAGAAATGGTACTCTATAAGGTTGCACACAAGAATCCATTCAACTTAGGCTGAGCTGTCTTTGATCACATTGTTGGTCATGCTAAGTCTCCGGACTCAAAGTTCTTTCATCCGTTTCCAAGACTGCTTAGCCGATTTCTTACCAATCAACATCATGTTCCTTCACAACAACAAGCGCATCAGTCTCCTGATATGGAGGTTCCGATTCACATGCATGGTTGTGCTAAGGCCAACAAACAAGGTTGATCTTCTAAGGTGTTGAACTCAAGGACATAGTAGCAGAATCGTCAAGGTCACAAGCCAGATCAAAACTCAACGTTAAGAAGCAAGTTAAAAGCTCAAGTACAAGGTTGCACAATGTCGTCCGTCTTACCATTCAGCTTCTTGAAGCAGCCCTGACAACAGGTAAGTGTTTCTCACTTCTTGTTCCTTGCGCATGTTCCTATTTTTGACATGGTGTGACGTAAGCATGGGTAGATCCAGATGAAACTGAATCTTACTAAGGATGAAGTGATGGAATATGCATATGTTCGTGGGGAGAGAAAATTTTATTTTAGCTGTTCAGATTGTGTTTCTTATGCGTTTAACATTTAGACTGAACTTAAGTTTGTGTTTGAGATAATGATTGCATTTGAACAATGATGGTTTATATTTTCAATAATGGTTATATGTGTTCTCTGTTCTTCGAACTAGTTCTTGTGCTTTTTGTATACTGGTATATTTGAGGTGCAGAATTGGAGTAGGTGCTTAATCATGACATCATGTCAAAAAGGGGGAGATTGAAAGTGAGAAACCATAAAGCTGTTGGAAATAGAAGACTGGGAGCAAATCAGGAAGCTAATGGGAACAAGAGTCTGAATAAAAAGGAGCAAGTCAAGCATGAATTTCGGAGTACAACATGAGATATAAGGAGTTATCAAAAGGGAAGATCTAGAATATCAAGAGATATTAACAGTTTAGAAGATTTTATCAAAAAGGAGTTTAACAAGAAGATCTTTTCGGTTAAAGATATCTCATGAAGATTTTATTGTTAAGATAAGAGTTCGTTATAAAATGAATTAGGGTTCAGGTACTTATTATATAAAAGGTCTAAAGTGTTTAGTGGAGATGAACACTTTTAGAGCTTTTACTTGGTTAGACAAAAACGGCGACCAAAATCAGGAAGCTGTTTTGTGGTGAGTGTTCTAGATTTTAAGTGGGCGAGTTTATCAAACGAGTAGCCTTAGGAAAAGTCTGTGTTTTTATTAAACGATTAGGTAACAATCAAGAAGTGTCTTGGATTGTGTAAAACCTGTTTGGGTTAGTTTTTGTAAAAAAGATTAAACAAACAAAGTTTAATAAAGAGTGGTTTTTGTAGTAAAAACAGATTGTTGGTTACATTGCTATTCTCTATACACTAACAAATTTACTCAAACCCTCTTTTATTTTCTGCCACCTTTGTTTGCAGTTACCAAACTCTCTGTTCTCGAACCCTTTGAATGGTATTTACACACACAAGATGTTGTGATCACAACAACTCTAAACCCTATGATCAACTCAACCATTGATCAAACCTACTAACAAAGACTATCATTTAACAATAAACACATCACAGAACAAATTGATCTACCAAAAGCCTCTGTTTTTTGTAAAACATAATGAACAAAGCATATAATCCTAGTCCTAAACAATTGTAAACATATCACATTCAATCAACATAATCAAAACAAATATATGCAGATATACATTTAACACATTGATCAGATAATACAATACCTAAACAATTCTACAACATAACAAATTTATGCACATAAGACTAATCCTAAAATGATCAGTAGTAAGTTAATAGATCAAACCTGGTAAAGGCCATCGCAATCTTCATTATGTTTCAACTTCCAAGATTTTCCTCTTCTAAACCCAAATTTCTGCAAAATACAGAACAAATAAAAGAATCAGCTAAAAACGTTTGAAAATACCAATAGACATATTTAATACAAATGAAAAATACAAACACATGAACTCTATCTTCACAAAGATCTAACTAAATCCCTAATTCGCATGAAAACCCAAACCGACATATTTAATACCACCAAAAACCTAACTAAAACATCACGAATCCTAGAGTTTGATGGAGAAACACTTATCTGATAGTCGATCATCATCGGAGACACAATTAAGGCTCGGATTTTGGTCGGAGATTGTTCGGCGAAAAATCACGTCTGAATCACCATAAGACGCATTCAAATTTTTTTTAGGGTTTTCTCACAACAAATGATTTTTGTTCCTTCATTTAATCTTCGGGTCAATAGAATTATGCCACGTGGTGTACCAAAAGAGGTATTGGTACCTCTAAACAAAGATACAGATCCGAAAATAAAAACAAGAACTGAACTTTTTTAATTAGTAGTTTAGGCCCAAGATCCCCAAAAACCTATTTTGGATACAGTAATAATCTTGCTCCAACAAAGTAACAAGTAAGAAACGACTTTACAGGTAAAGTGGTGTGAATATTAAATACTTGCGAATGAATACCAATTTTGTATTGTATAGGTCCAATGTTCACTAAAACAAGTTTGTCTCAACAATATCCAACAATTTGTTGATACTATCCAAAAGTCGTTGTCAGTGGGTGACAGTGCTGACAATGCAGTGTCGCCTCGGTCTCTGCTATCGAGTTGTTGATAGATTGAGCTAGTCAATCTTTATACAAATTTACATATATGATGTAAAAAATTTTATCTTCATATAAAGTTGTTACCTCATTTCACATGTTTTAAATTTTTGATACATCATTTATCTCTTAATTACAACCTTCTGATCCCAAAAACCAAAAACCAAACAAAGCAACCTAAAATCTCACTACTCCTACTAATTAAGTCGGGTCTATTTAGCTATAAACTCAAAGTTTTTATGTAGTGTACCCCATAAAATTATTGATTTTTTCAAGATTATTAATTTAGTTTATTCATTGTCCTACATAGTGTGGGTGAGACGAATCCAGATATCTGAAGTTTTTGAAGGATATCCGGATCCGTGAAAAAGATATCTAACTATGAGATAGTCGGATATCCGAGATTCATATATCCTTTGAAAAGTCAGGATATTCGCATATCTACGTACCAGATCCGTATCTGAAGCAAAATTAAAAAAGTCAAATGTTTAGAATTTTTTCAAAAATATAACACTTGTAATTAAATTATTTTTATAACAAACAAAATTTTAATGCATTCTTAAATAATCAATATTCAAGTATTTTATTAAAAAATAACGTGATATATATATGTAATATATATAAAATAACGTAATATATATATATATATATATATATATTAAATATATTTAGTACATATAAGTCCAGATCATGATATCCATACCTATAAATTTTAATATTCATATTCATATTCGTCCGGATCCTAAATTTTACTATTCAGATTCGAATTTGGACTCCTCAGATATCTTAATTTTCGGAAAAAATCTGAGGGAACTCCGGGTTGGATCTCGGATTTGGATAATAATTCTACTCTTAATACACAATTCAACTTCATACTTTCTTGTAAACTAAAATTCATATTTGTAAAAATTACAAGCAAATTCAAATGGTTGGAAAATGAACAGAATAAACAAAAAAATATTAGAGAAATCAAATTGCAATAAAAAATTTAAATTGCGCTTATGAAATTTAAAAGTTAAGTAACCGGTTGCATTACCTTAAAATTTTATAAATTATAATAATAAAGAGAAAGTAAAGGACCCCATAATCTAAACTATGCAAAAGCGAAAGATGAAGAAGCCTTAATCATCTCAATCATACATGAAACCAACAAGACAATATGTCAGAGTAGCCACAATAACTCGATGAAAACGAATATTTTAGCATAAATGAAAGAAAGTAAGCAACATTTAGGGAGAAGGCGAGAGAGAAAGTGATGATTGTAGAGAAAGACAAAAGGGGAGATAAAGATATTTTTAATTATAAATTAAAAAATATTATAATAATGAGTAAGATTTAATAAATAACTATATTACTTTAATAAATATTTTATAATATATTATAAAATAATTATTGATATAATGGGCATGATTGGTAGCGACTGTTATTGCTTACTTTTACTGCTAACTTATGGTTGCAAAGATTTTAGTTGTAACGACTGTGACTTTTTTTAAATGATAATAAAATTTTGATTGGTAACCAAAACTGTAAAAGTTGTGATTCTTACTTTTAATAATAAAAATTGGTGCTAAAATAATATTATGTCATATTCATGATTATGTAATGATAAAATGAAAGTCAACACGCTATTATTTTTTGTGTACGCTCAAAATTAACTATTTTATTGATTTATAAATTTAGAATTATATATAATTTATTCAAGGAAAAAATCATAAAAACTATTGAGCATAATTCAAATTATTCACTAAATAACATATTTAGCACCGAGTAATCCACAGCGCTAGCAATTTCGTCACGGACACCTTTAATTTTTTAGAATTTTTCTTTTTATTTATAATTTATTTATTTAATATGATATAAATATAAGATAAAGTTAAAAATTTATAAATATATCTTAAAGATGTAGTAAATAATTTAATAAACAGTTATATTACAATCCATTATTCTTTGTAAATTCACAACACAAACCCAAAACCCAATAAGAAAAATCTCTCTACAAATTCTCTCTCAATCTTTTTCTTAAGTTTATATTATTATTTTAAATTTTCCGATCCAATTTCCTGGGTATAAATGTTTTTCCATAATTCATATTTATTTATCCGACAAAATAATGCTCTGATTATAACATGTTATCAGCACGATCACTCTACGATACAACTAATTTGTTTATATATATATATATACTTATACTATTACATGAGCGGTATGTCGCCTCGTTATTATTATGGATGTTTTTGCACCATAATTATTTATTTATAGTTTATGCTTGGGACAACACTGTCGAATGAGATTTTATTTTGTGCATTGTTTCAGTTATTTTACATTTTATTTATTGCTCCATATAAATCATCTATTTCTAATATATTACTGTTAATTATTCGTTTATGTTATGATTATTTTACAAAGGAGGCTCTACCACCTGTAAAAAAATCACGGATATAAACTTTAATAAACTAAATGAATTACATAATAAAATTTTCAAATTAAATTTTCTTTTACAATTAAATTTCCAATAGTCACACAGAAAAATTTTCAAAAAATTTTACCCTTTCCAACGATTATGATAGTATTTTTTCAATCTATAATTATTCATTTACTTCATCCACACATTTTATATTCTATCAAATTAGTTCTCAAAATTTTTTACAAAATGTTTATTTCTCAGAAGCTTTTCGTTTCATGTTAATCATAATATTTTTCTTGATAATTGTTTCTATTTATGGTTTTTTTTACTGGAGAATTTACAGATAAAGAAAATATTAGAAATATTGTTTTAATCGTGTTTGTTGTATTTCTTCTTATTGTTTTCGTAATGATTAATGTAAGCGGTTCATATTAAAACTAAAAATCTAATAAAGTTTTATTTTATATTTTAGATACAAATGGCTAATATTGAGAAACTCATGTTTCCGGCTCTTAATGTAACTGGAGAAAATTACATGTCATGGACCACGGATATGGAGCTTAAATTGACGTCCAAAAAATTGCAAAAAACTATAAAGAATGATGGTGGACCAATATTTTCATACTCAGAAGCTAAATTGGTCATGTTAATGAGAAAACATCTAGATCAGAATTTAATGCATGATTATGCAAATGAAAAAGATCCAAGAATTTTGTGGAAAACCTTAAAAGAAATGTTTGATAACCAAAGGCAAATAACTCTCCCACATGCCATGGACCAACGGACCTATCTTAGGTTCCAAGATTTTGAATTGGTAGAGGCTTATAACTCTGCTATGTTGAGAATTGCAACACAATTAAAATATTGTGGAAAGCCTGTTTTGGAAGAAGAGATGCTAAACAAAAACGTCTCTCTGATGACTCTGAAGCAAGCCCCAAGATCCAAGACAATGATTAGCATTTTGTCTTTAGTGCGAATTAAGGCTTTTCTCTTAACACTATAAAAGCCCTAATTCGCCTCCATTTGCACAAGCTTTATTTTTTCTTTCCTTTTTAGGTTGTCTTAGATTTTCATCTCTTAGTTTTGTTCTTGATGTTCATGGTGTAAAAACCATTTTTCTTTCAAGTCTTTAGTTAATATATTGTTTTTACTTTGATTCCTTGCTTAGCTTTAGGTTGTTCTTTAGTTTGTGCATCTCTATTTTCGTTTTAAGTTTTAATCTCCGACTTAGCTTACTGTTTCATTGTTGTTCTTCATTTCTGGGGTTGTGTTCTTGCTGTTCTTCTAGATCTGCATGTTTAGGTTTGAAGTTATGTTTGCTGTTTCATCTGCTTCTACTCCCATGAGTAGTGAGTAGTCATCCAAGTTCCTAAGGATGGGGGTAGATTAGGGTTGATGTTCCGGGTTTGCTTAGGTACCTAAGTTG
>OVBE01005554.1:0-21503 GCA_900406425.1 Iberis pinnata | reverse complement strand
TTCTTACCTTTAGCCTTCTGCTAAAGCTCATTCCCTTTTTTAGAGAACCCTTGTTCCAAATTATTAACCACTGCATGAAGGGGTCATCTTTACTCCTTAACCTATCTTTGACCAAATGAGTTCATTGAAGGCACATGACTTGATCCATGGTTCATGATTAATGAACGTTAAAGGAACAAACAAATTTTAATGTATTGTGGAAGTTGGAATTGGTCTGTGATGAACTGTGATGAGTATGGCTAAAGTTTTTAAGTAGGATGAACTTAGGACTGCATTCTAGAACTAGTAATCATGACATTAATATTACCTGTGTTTGCAGGATGTTTTGGTTATGAGTTCCCACTTTCAAACCTCACTCCCATACTTCTGAATTACTTGCTTGAGGGCAAGCAAGGATTTAGTTTGGGGGAGTTGATGACTCTGAATTTTCATGGATTTTACATATCAATTAGCATCAATTATGAGGTCTAAAAGCGTGCATACATCACATTAAAGTTGATTTTAGTAAGTTTATGTTTTTGAGGACTTTTGCATTAGAATTTGCATATGCACGCATTTGGAGATTTTTTAGGACTTTCAGGAGTTTTCGGGAAGGATTTGTGAGATTTCAGAAAATCAGCACTTACCTGGATCGATCTCAGGCACTCCTGCATCAAGTCCAGATCGATCCCAAAACCAAGCTCCCAGATTGATCCCAACAACACTTCAGATCGATCTGAGATTGATCCCATCACAGCATGGATCGATCTCCACCTTCACCTGGATCTCTCTCTTTCTCTCTTTCTCTCTCTCTCTCTCTCTCTCTCTCTCTCTCTCTCTCTCTCTCTTTCAAAGGAACTTGTGAAGTCTCAAACAAAGCTAAGGAATTACAAGAAACAGAAGCTGAGCTAAGTACAAACATTTCACAACCTGAAGACAGGATCGATCCCGCACTCAATTGAGATCGATCCCACACTTGTCTGGATCGATCTCAGGCACTCAACTCCTAGATCAATCCCACTCTCAAACACGTCTCAGGTTGGATCAATCTCATTCAAGCGTCCCCAGCTCATATCGATCACGCACTTACCAACTCGAAGTTAAACACGCTCCAACCCGACCAACTCAAATCCAGATAGCACCTAAACCAAGGCCCAAGATCCAAAATAATGATTAGCTTTTTGTCTTTAGTGGGAATTAGGGCTTTTCTCTGAACACTATAAAAGCCCTAATTTGCCTCCATTTGCAAGAAGCTTAGTTTTCTTTCCTTTTTAGGTTTTAGTCTTAGGTTTTTATTTTTCTTTGTTGTTCTTCATGTTCTTGGTGTAAAAACCAGATTTCTTTCAAGTTTTAAGTTAATATACTGTTTTTCCTTTGCTTTCTTGCTTAGCTTTACGTTGTTGTTTAGTTGGTGCATCTCTATTTTTGTTTTATGCTTTAATCTTCTGTTTTAAGTTTGTTCTTCATCTATGTTTTATTGTTTTATTGTTGTTCTTCATTTCTGGGTTTGTGTTCTTGCTGTTCTTCATCTTTTCAAACCTAAATCTGCATGTTTAGCTTTAAGGTTATGCTTTCTGTTTTCTCTGCTTCTACTCCCATGAGTAGTGAGTAGTCCATCAAGTTCCCGAGGATGGGGTAGACTAGGGTTGATGTTCTAGGTTCACCTTAGTACCTAAGTTGTTTGTCTTTAAATCCCTTCTGTTTCACCTGCTCGTAATGCTGATTGTATTTCTACCCAGGAGGGACTGAAAACCTGCCTTTAGGCCCTTAAACACCGGAAAGTGAGTCATTGAAGGTGTCTAGAACTAGGTGATTTCATAGATTCGTTTTCCCCTTCTAAGGCATTAGTTGTTTGGTAAGCTTATTGACTATAGTAGTTGTTGTTCATGCCTGCTTAGTAGTTACTGTCTATGGCGGCAGTTGAGTCGGTGATTGCTTTGCTTGAAATTGATTGCCAAGGAATTGGAATTGGTTGCTTATGTTGCTAATGTCTAGGGGTTAGCTCATTGTATGAGTTATGTTAGGTACTTAGGTATCCCAGGATGGATCCTTAGTCAATTACCCTTTGTCCTCATGAACTGCTTCACATTGCTTGCATCTTTTACTTCCTTGCTTTTACTCTATTTTTACATATTAGTATTTTATGCTTCTTTTTATGTTTATGCCCTTTACCTTCAGCATGTCCATTGCACTTAGGACCTTTTAGCAAATCACCCCTTTTAATATTTAGCTTAACTTTAAAGCATCCATCTCATTCCAAATTTTTTAGTACGTTCTCGATTTGATTGACAACCCATCTATACTACAACGATGGGTAATTGATACCCAGTAGGACAAAAAATCCTACTATCAAGGTTACCAAAAGAAAAAGTTCTTATGGGATATCAGAAACTACTATTGGGATGACCATATATATGCAAGCTTTGTAGAGATGGTATGTTCCGAAGATGTCTGTCTGAAGAGGAGATTCAGAATGTTCTGTACCACTATCATGATTCATATTATGTTGGTCACTTCGGTACATTCAAGACAGTTTCTAAGGTATTCCAAGTAGGTTTTTGGTGGCCTACGATGTTCAGAGATGCTCATGACTTTATCTCTCGTTGTGATTCATGCCAAAGACAAGAGAATATCTCAAAGAGGAATGAGATGCCTCAAAATTTCCTTATTGAAGTTGAGGTTTTTGATGTGTGGGAAATTAACTTCATGGGTCCTTTCCTTATATATGTCTCATAAAAATTTTTATATCTTTGATGTTGTTGACTATGTGTCTGAGTGGGTTGAAAAAATTGCTAGTCCCACTAATGATTCTAAAGTTATTCTAATGATGTTTAAATCTTTGATCCAACCTCCGCTTGGAGCCTTAGATTGATCGAACCAATATAGATCGATCGATCCCAAATCCTCATCAGGAGAGATCGATTGTTCCACATGGAGAATGATCGGTTCGAATTTACGGAAAAATTGCATGCCTGGAGATCGATCAATCATGTGGGATCGATCGAATAAACTGGAAGATGGTGCATTTAATCCATCGATCAGTCCATCCATCAAACCGATCGATCAAGAGTTACGACAGCGTTATAGGAGATTGATTGATCCAACATGCGACCGATGATCCCCTACCCATGTAAACCGAAATTCAATCAAAATAAATCGGATTTGCTCCCCTAAACCAATTTTCACTTGATTTAAACCGGTTATTCCCCTTTCTTACACTAATGTCACAAAATCAGCCACATTCCTCCATATTTGCTAAGTTTTCCTCCCAAAACCTTCAAAATCTCCTTTGCTTCATCTCCTTCAATTCTTCATGGAATTAATTGATTTTAGAATCTATTCCACACAATTTCGCAAGCTCTATCCATTTTTCTAATCCTTTTATCAATTCTATAAGGTATGGGTTAGATTTTCTAAACCTAAGTTCCAAAAATTTTGTATATGATTGGGGATTTCATATTTTGTGGATTTTAGGAGTTGGAATGGTTGTTTGGGATCTTTTTATACTCTCTTTTTCGGTTAATTACAACATGCATAATGATTTGAGATTTTTTGAATTTGATTGATGAAGTTAGGGTTTTGGGTTTTGTCTCTTGGATTTAAGGTTTCAATTTGGATTGCTTGTTGTGGATTAGTGAGTTTAGGTTATAGTTAAGCTTGAATGTTGTTACTAGATAGTGTTGATTGGATTCCATGATTCTTAATTTAAATTTCTAAGTTCATATCACTTGATTGTTGGTTATTTGAATGGTTCTTATCTTGATTATTGCTAATATTAAGTTAGTATTGCTTAAATCATTTCTCAAAAATTGATTATGTTTCTTGATGATATGTTTAGAATTGATTTTAGATTCTTGCTTTGGTTAATTCCAAATTGAAGTATCTTGATTCTTACTAATTTAAATTAGTATTGCTTAATAATTCTTGACATGGTAATTTGGATTGTTTGGATGATTTTCTAGTGATGTTAGTCACATCTTCGATCGAATGGGTCTCGGGACTTTCCCTTTCCAGGCTCATCCACTTTACAAGGACCTGGCAAGACAGATTCTTGCCTCATTCCACATCATCAGCGAGGATCCACGAAACCCTCACCTTGCTGAGATTGAGGTCCAATTCTTTTGCCTTGGTCAACTTTACAAGATACCCATGATTGAGTTTGGACCAATCTATGCATTCAGAGCTATGGGGCATTTACCAAAGTTACCCAAGTTTTAATCTTCCGACAATCTTTAGGATGTTATTGCACATGGAGAACATGAGTCGAGGGCCGCAAAGCTCACTTGCATTCACAACCCTGCGATTTGCATTGCTTTGAAGATTTTGGGCAACATGTACTTTGGAAAATTTGAATCCAGAGAGGTTAGCTCTCAGGAGCTCAAGCTACTCCATTATGCTCTATGCCATTTCACAATGCTACCTATGAGATTGATCAAGATAAGGCCTCACATGATGTTAACACTGGGTGGCTTTTTGCCAAGAATCTCGGCGGGCGAAAGTTAGATGTCTTGAGGTACCCGACTTGGACTGAGGTAATGGGTAGTATAGTCTCTCATGTATTGCACTATGTTGGGATTCCTCTCCATTGTTTCCTCAGGAAAAGGAAACAAAGTTAGTTGATTGGAAGTATATCTCTGCTACCAAGTGGTTCAGGAAGCCACCCATCTATATCTTTGAAAACCTAGCAGGACATGAGTTCACAGTTTATCTGCCCAAGTAGGAGACTACCAACATCACGTCTGTGGATAACATATGTTTTCTCCTAGGACCTCAAAACTTACATAATGCACCAGCTATTGTAACTGATGCTCTGCGCATTCCAATAGGTCTAACATGTGGTTAGCGATCCACTCAGTGGCGCAGAGACATCAGTCCCAAGGATGGTTCGCCCATTTTACCTGAGGATTACAACAAGGTCGACTTGCCACCGTGACGTGCCGATTTTACAGATTCTGAGACCATTCAATGGACAATTGATACAGCGGAGAGGATTCATATTATGGTTTAGAGGATGTGGAGTGCGATAACAAAGATGCGGAGACCAGCCTGCTTCAAATCACCCAAGAGTCATAGTGATGATGAGGATGAGCATTGATATCACTCGGTTTCAATGCTTTATAGTGGGTTTTTATACTTGATATTTGGAATTATTCTATTTTTCCTTGTATTTTTGGCATATTTTCAGGATTTTAGGTTTTTGGGACGTTTTGGATGCAAATTGGCATATGCATATGCATAATCTGGCAGAAAAGTCAAAGTTTACCAATGTTTGAAGATGTTCCCATGGATGGATTGATCTAAAATTTTGATACAAGATAGCCATGTGAGTTAGCTTTCATATGGACGTGGTTTGAAGTCAATCCATTGGTGCAATAAAAAGATATGACGATTTTACTGAAGACTGGTCAAGCTGTCTTGCATATGAAGAACATGCAACACATGTGAAGAGATCGATCTCTCCCTAAAGGGAACGATTGATCCCTGCACCCTAAAATCACTAAATTCTTCCAAAATTATAATTATTCCCTCAAGACTTATCAAAATGTTTTCCTTATTGGTTTTAGTTTATAAATCCTTATTTTTAGCACTATAAAAGCTTTAGGTTTAGGGTTATCTTGATTATCGCTTATTTTATTTACAGAGATTTTACAGAGAGTTGGATTCCAACCTTTTGGAGAAGAATTCTAAACTCTTTTCTTTTTAATATATTGATTTGGTTTTTGAATGTGTTCTTCTATGATTATGATTTGTAAAGTTTTCTATATCTGAGTAGTTCACTTGTTAGGTTTTAGGGATTTCTCAGGGAAAACAGGATTTGATAGTTAGGGTTTAACATAAAGGATTCAAATTGTTAGGTTCTTAGTCTAGATTTATTATTAATGCTTGAATTAAACTAGCCATTTAGTTCTTTGATATTTGATTGATAAGCACAAAGAGATTTGGTTTAGAGATTTGACATTGTCTAGATGAATAAGTGTCTCTGATTGCGGGAGTACTGTCTTAGATTCTTATGAATATATCGAATCTGAAACTAATGCATGATTAAATTATCAAAATACGGCGGGAGTTTGTCTTTATTAATTCGAACATAGGGATCTAATACTTTGGGAGAAGATTAGTCTTTAATTTTCTTTTGAGTTGAGAAATATTTTCATTAGTAAATCCTGCATGTTAACCTGAACTTCAAACCTAAATACATGTGGAATTCCCTAACGTCTGACGTTTTAGTTATCTGATTTACAATCGTTTTTATTAATTGCATTAATTCACAATCTTTATGAAACAAACACCTTTTTATTACTGTCTTAGCTAGAATCAATATTTAACTGAAAGTCGTACGGTCTGGTCTCTGTGGAATTCGACCTTTTACTATACTACAAATATCTGTTCTCTGCAGTATAGATTTAGGAATTAAAATCATGAGCCTGTAAAGCATGTTGAGCAGAGAGAGAGAGGAGGAGGCGGTTCGGGACAGACCTCTGACTGATGGCGCTTCATCAATTAGTATTTTTTTCTTTTTTACTTTGAACTCATGTATTTTCTTTTATTTTACTTTTATGTGTTCGAGACTTATATTTTTATCCAGGTTAATATTCTTTCTTCTGGATTTATTTTTACACTGGAACGGTGTGAAGTAAGTCTGGAGGAGGGTATATGATGTTAGTAATTATATTTTGGATGTTTTATCTTTTTGATGAAAATTTTCAGAAAATTTTGTTTTTGTTTAGATGAGTCTAGTCGAGTCGAAAGAACAATGACCAGAATCAATGATGACTGCTAACCTAGTGTGACTTTAATATTAATTTCTACTTGACTTCTAACTTAGATTTAACTGTTGCGATAGATATGTAACTCAATTGAATGATTGATATGCTTTTGAAGATTATGATCGTTTGGATTGCTGATGATTTGATGCTAGCTCTATTTTGCTATGACTTAATTCGATTTTAATTATCTTTCTTATGGTGTTGGTAATACTTTGAAAGCTAGGTACCTTGCTCTTCAGTTTTCTGTAAAACAGACAAGTTCTTTCAGTATAATCCGGATCATTTCTCTCCTCCTTTCAATAAAAATTGGTAAAAAAAGGAATGGACAGCGGACCTCAAAGTCTGTTTCCTTATCCCATAAAACCGGCTTCTAAAAGAAGAAATGAAATGCAAAGAAGAAAAAAAAAGAAGAAGCAGTAAAAAAGAAAATAAAAAGAACTGAGAAAAGGGGAAAAAGGATCAGGACCAGAAGTCGATTGATGCTCTATTTGGTATGGGCGTTTTGATAGAAAAGGTATTTAAGCGCATTGATCGATACCCCATATGTGAGAATGCACTTATATGTACTTGTTTGTATTTAGAGAGCTAGTTGAAATGATTTCATGGTTTGATTGATTTGGGATTTAGAGTAGGAAGCATATTTTTAGGAACATGTAAATAGTCTATTTGTAGTGGTTTTCTAGGATTAGTGTCTTTTAGTTCCTGTGTGGTATGGTTTCAAACTTCTTATCTAGATTTGAATTTTTGCTTTACTTGAGAACAAGTAAAGATCTAAGTCTTGGGAGTTGATATTACTTGGTTTAATGCCTTATAGTGGGTATTTATACTTGCTATTTGACATTATCCGAGTGTTTTCCTTGTATATTTGGAATATTATCATGATTCAAAGTGTTCGGGATGTTCTGGAGGAAAAAGGATAAATTTCATAAGGTTCCGGGTGCAAACGGCCAATATAAAGACGGGGGGATTTATCAATATGAAGAATGATTGATCCATTCATCTACGTGGGAACAGATCGATCCAAGCATGGATCGATATCCCTTCAGATCGATCAATCTCAAAGAAAAGACAGATCGATCGATCCCTAATCAGATCGATCAATCCATATGGCCGAAGACGAATGAAGTTTGTCAAAATTACGAGATTTCCCTCAAGACTTATCAAGATTTTTCCTTATTTGATTTTATTTTCTTTTGCCTTTTGAACTATAAAAGCCTTAGGTTTGGTTTTTTTTTCTGCGCACACTTTAGATTTCAGAGCTTGTACAGAGATACGGATTCCTACCTTTTATTTGGAGAAGAATTTTGAACTCTTTTATCTTTCAATATATTGATTTTATTTTTGATATGCTTTCTTTAATAATTCTTTTTGATTTCTTTGCTATGTCTGAGTAGTCGCCTTGTTAGGTTTTAGGGGTTTTCCAAGGAAATCAGGTTTGATAGTAGGGTTTTAACATAATGGATTGAATTTGTTAGGTTCTTAGTCTGGATTTGTTCTTAATACTTGAATATATTGACCATCTATTTCATTAATATTAGATTCATAAACACAAAGAGAACTGATTTAGAGATCTGACCTAGTCTAAATGAGTAAGTGTTCTTGCTTGCGAGAGTATTGACTTGAATACTTATGAACAATTTAATTTGAACTTAATGCTTGAATGAATTATTAGACATGCGTGAGTTTATTTCTGATAATTCTAACATATGGCTTAATACTCTGAGAGGAAATTAATATATTTATGTCTTTCATGTTGAGAACTATTTTCATTATAAAATTATGCATGTTAACATGAGTTTCAAACTTGAATACATGTGGAACTCCTTAATACATGACGCTTTAGTTTATTGATTTAATCCGTTTTTATTTACTGATATTTTCTTTTAACTTAGTTACAACCACCCTTTTTAATATATCTTAGCTAGAATTGATATTAAACTGAAAGTCGCACTATCTGGTCTATGTGGGAAATCGACCATATTATATACTACTTAGATATGTTCTCTACAATGTAGATTTAGGATAAAATCATGAGCCTATCAAACACCAATTTCATTCAATAAGGAAGCAATCCATCAAATTTAAGCGGACGTATTAGCAAATGACCTATATTTGGCTTCGGTTGAAGATCTAGCAATGCCCTTTTGTTTCTTGGAGGACCACGAGACATGATGTTTACCAATATACACAGTATAGACATTAGTAGCCACAAAATCATCAGTGCCTCATGACCAATCTGCATCAGAGTAGGAATGAAGAGTTGGTAAATTATCCCTAGAATAGAATATGCCATGTGAGAGAGTACAAAGTAAATACCGAAGGCCAAACTTCACGGCTTCCTAGTGAGCATCAGCTGGTGCATGCATAAACTGCGATAATCGGTTGACAACATAACGCATGTACGGTCTTGTAAACGCAAGATACTGGAGACTTCCAATTATGGCACGATATTGAGTATCATGACGTAGTAAGTCACCAATGTGAAGTATCTCACGTGGTGTTTTTTTCCATATGTGTGCTAACAATATTCGTATCGAGCATGTTGCAACGTGTTAAAATATCAATTACATATCATCGTTGAGTGAGCTAGAGACCAGTTGTCGTTCGGTGTGCTTTATTGTCCAGAAAATAGTTGAGATCCTCTGGATTTTTGACATAAAATTGAGAAGCAAGAGTATCTAGCATGAGTTGTAGGAGACGAGAATTATTACTGGTAACAAGGATCTCGTCGACATAAATCAGAATATATATCAGAAAAGCAGCAAATTTTAGAATAAACAGAGATGGATCCGCACGAGAGTTTTGAAAACCAATATGAAGAAGATAAATGCTCAGCTCCTTATACAAGGCTTGCGGAGCCTGTTTTAATCCGTATAATGCTTTGTGTAGACGAAAAACATGATTAGGATGTAATGAATTAACAAAGCCAGTAGGTTGGATAGTGTAAAATTCCTCAGTCAACTTCCCTTGTAGAAAAGCGTTGTTGACATCTAGCTGCTTTATTGGCCACGAGCAACTCACAACAATATCCGAAACAAAGCGTATGGTAATGGATTGGATGACATGACTAAAGGTTTTAGTGTAATCAAGTCACGATTGTTGATTGTAGCCTTTCGCCATAAGCCTCACTTTATACCTACGCACAGAACCTTCATGATTATGTTTTAGTTTAAAAATCCAAAGACAACCCACTACATTCTGAGTAGGAGATGGAGGAACCAGTGAGTAGGTTTCATTCGCAACAATGGAGTTAAACTCATTTGCCATAACTACTCGTTATTGAGGATGAAAGAGAGCTTGTTTGGCAATGGTCAAAGTTGAAGTAGTGATGGTCTTGCGAATGGTGTTGACGTACTTGGTGTTGGGTCTGGTGATTCCTTGTTTGGAATCCGTAACCATCGGATGGTTATTTTTTGGAGGCATTGTTGATGAAGATAATTCTGAAGGAATTAGGGCCGACGTCGTTGAGACTGGTTGAATCACAAGTGGATCTTGAGTGGGTGGGCTAGACTAAGATGGTGAGTTGTTGAGTGATGGGCTTGGATCATGATGGGCCTCGTCTTCATGGGCTTGAGATAAAGAATTAGATAACGAGTGTTGGACTCCAGCAGTTGATGCCGACAAATCATGTTGTGTCATTGAAAGGAAATTCTCCAATCTTGAGACGATGGTAACTCAAGTGGCGGTTGGAAGTTACCCGAACAGGCGATTCGGGTGAAACTGTTAAAGTTGTGGTGATAGAGGTTTCAAATAGCATTGTCACATGGATAAGAGTGTGAGGAGGTACCACGCATTGATCGTTGAAGATACATAAGGAGCATATTGTGAAATAATAGAGAAGGGAAAACATTTTTTGTTAAAGAGAATGTGACGAGAGACATAAGTTCGATTAGTTTAAAGATGAAGGCAAATATAGGTTGATTGGGTAAGAGAATACCTGAGGAAAAGACAAGGAAGAGAGTGAGTTTCGTGTTTATGGTCACGATAAGGACAGATCCAAGGAAAGCATTGACAACCAAAAATATTCAATTTGAGATTGGGAGGAGTTTTGAAGAGAATTTTAAAGGTAGATGACATGGAAATGATTGGAGTCGGCATTCTATTTATGAGATAGATTCCGCAAGAAAAAGCATAAGACTAGTGAGTAACATGAATATGAGATTGGTGGATAAGGGTGAGGCCAATTTCAAAAATATGTATGTGGCAACACTCTGATAACCCATTGTGTTCGGGTATATGCAGAAGTTTTTTTAGGTGAGTTATGCCAGAAAAGGAAAGAAATTCGCGAAGAGCGATAAATTCGCCTCCATTATCTCTGAAAAAGGGACCAATTTTATGTTGGAACCTATTATTCTAGTTTGAAACGTAAAAAATGTTTCTTGGACATGGGATTTGAGTTGAAGAGGAAAAAACCAATTATACTGGGTATAATTATCAGTGATGAGGAGATAGTGTTTATAATGATTGATTGATTGATTTAACTGGTGATGTCCATAAATCAGCAAATAAAATTTCAAGGGGACGAGTAGAATAAATCGAAGTTTGACCAAAAGAAAGTTTGTGGCTTTTATTAAAAGGGCAAGCAACACAAGAAATTGTTTTTGACAAAGAATGAGAACAAAGTAAAGAAAAAGAAGATTTTATAGTTTTTAGAATATGAGAAGATGGATGTCCAAGACACTGGTCCCAATCGGCAATTGTAGTTTGAACTGTTGGAGTGGCATAGAAAGAGAAGATAAGAGCTTTTGTGTAAGGACACTCGTATAGATTTTTTCATGTTCGTCTTTCGGATCCTATCTCTTGGGAAGATTTGGCAGATTACAGTAGGCTTAGTGGATTCCATTTTCTCGGTTTAGCATTTTTTATTATAGTTTGTGTACTTCATTGATTTCTGGAATGTCGGGCTTTGTCTCATGAGATCTCGAGCTTATACAGTCAAGATATGCAGGCTTTGTCTCATGAGGTCTTGAGCTTATATAGTCGAGATCTGGTGGCTTTGGTGTTTCTTGTTTTGTAAACATTCTCGGTTTAATTTAAATTTTCAAGATAAAAAACTGAACCATGTTTAAAGAAGACAATTACACAAGAGATTCCAAAATCAGTCAAAATTTTAATTTAACTCATTCAACTAGTCAAATTTGAGTTACAAATCATAAAATAAAAAATGAGATTTTTAAAAAAGACAACTACACAAGAGATTCTAAGATCATTGAAAATTTTATTTTAACTC
The DNA here is from genome assembly GCA_900406425.1 of Iberis pinnata. Taxonomy (NCBI): domain Eukaryota; kingdom Viridiplantae; phylum Streptophyta; class Magnoliopsida; order Brassicales; family Brassicaceae; genus Iberis; species Iberis pinnata. Next base: position 9,527 of record OVBE01005554.1, on the reverse strand, counting down.
ATTCAACTAGTCAAATTTGAGTTACAATCATTAAACAAAAGATGAGATTTCTGATTTTATCATTGTTCAAAGAAATCATTCAAAATAATTTTACCATTATTCCTCGCTCGATAAGTTATCACATGTACCCTTAGGTACTCTCATGCATTCATCGTTAATAAGTAAATTATTATGAATCTTACTATAATTTTGTTTATTATTTTAAGCAAATGTTTATTTTTCATATTCTATTTATATATTCGATTTTATTAGAATCTAAATTGAATAAAAATTGTATATATTCGGGTTTTTTACACTTAAATCACTGCACGAAATTTTCACATAAAATTTTGTTATTATTGGTTGATTTACTTTCATATAATAAATTAACAATGTAAGTTAATTATTTCATTGATTAGTATAACTTAATATGATTTAATTTTCTTGTGATGATGTAAACATCTTAATAGGAGAGCAATTCTCTCGTTATATATATGATTATGAGATTATTTGGATGTGTGTAAATGTTTCAAGCTGACTTGCGCTTTACAAGGTTCTTTGTGATGAGAACCATTTTCGTTCTAATACTTTACAAATACTCCTTAACAATCTTTGCTGCGCGTAAAAAACCAAACATAGATCTTTCTTTCGATATGAAATAAATAAAATAGAACATATATATATATATATATGTTTATTTTATAGATTTGCGAAGTGCTATAGATATGTGTAAATTGTTCATAGGCGCAATGAATACTATGTCCATAAACAACAAAACTAAAAAAGATGATTGAGAAATTGGTTTTTATTTCGCTAAAATGTTAAGATTTCTGATCATAAATGTAAGAATATTAGACACTCATAATTTATATTTTCTTCTTTGTTTGTTAAAAACTTTAAAGTAATTTATATTTTCATGTAGTGATGAATGATTTAGATGTATTTTTGGGGGAAATTTTCATACATAACTTGAGTTTTAGCCGCCCTACGGACGAGTTAGTGTAAATGATCGAACTACAAACTATATTATAAAAAAACTAAAAACGTAATAAATTTAGATTTTTAAACTACATAATTATTTAACTGAATAAAATTATAAAAATATGTTGGAAAATTGCAATAAAAACTAATCATTAACAACAATTGTAATGATTTATCTTCCACCTTTTTCTTATGTTTTTTATGCAACATATTTTTTCTTATGTATTTTCAGATTTTCTGAAAAAATCTTGAAAAAACACTCGAACAAAATCTTTAGTATGTATCGTTAAGTAGTTAGTTGATATTCTCTTGAACTTTTTTCTATTTTTTTGTTTAGATACACTATGATATAATTTTCATAAAAATTTATTATAACATGATTTATTGAGAAATATAATACAATTAATTCTTCGAACCACAATATAAACATATTCATTCATACATTTTGAACTTTGGATAGAAAGTTGTGTTTTAATTTTTTTCCATATTCACACAATTCGAAAACATCAACATGATTTAGTAGCACATTAAAATATTTTATTCAACAAACTAAATGATTGAAAATCGTGTTTGACTAACCTCTAGTGAGTTAGTGATTAATCCAAATATCTTCTCAAATAAGAAGAAAATAACTAAAAACAGAAAAATAATTTAAAACTAACAAATGGGTTACGATGTGTAACATAAAGTTTACAAAGTTTTGGGGTTTATATACTCCATTTTGTGATTTTTGAATATATGGTATGTTAGTTAAGTTGAGTTAGTTTAGAATATTTTATTAACTATATTTTAGTACTCAATTTGTTGGTAAAAGTTTGATTACGACTTATAGTTATTTTTTTAATTAAAACTTCAAATACATTAGAAAACAATGCTCATAAAATTAATGATCGTTTTTTCTTTGGTGAGCATACTTTAATTTTTTGTTTATTTTAGAGGTTTTTCTAATGATAATATAATAATTAATTTGTTGATAAATTTTATCTTATAATTTGTAGTCATTGTTTTACGAAACAATACTCACAAAGATATTGACTATTTTTTTCTCTAGTCAGTATATTTAACTTTTGTTTATTTTAGAGTCTTTTTCTAATGATAATTTTATAATTAATTTTTAAATACTACTCCTCATATACATTTTTTTCTTTTAGTGAGTATAATTTAACATTTTTTTTTAATATTGTAGAAAAGAAGACATGACTCTTCATATTTATTTCATAATTACATAAATGTGTAATGTGTAGTTAATAAGCTACTTAAAAATTAATTCAATGAATTATATAAAGTAAAACTTAAATTCCATATTTTTCATAATTAACTATGTGAAATGTGTAGTTAACTATGTTACTTGAAAAATAATTCATCAAATATTTTTAATATGACTATTTTTCTTCTAGTGAGTATAATTTAGTAATTTTTATTTAATTTTGTGATATAATAACATGGACGACATGCCTTTTCATATTTATTGGATAGTTAATTATTTATATGAATGTGTAATTAATTAATATGTTACTTAGTAAATAATTCATTTAATTATGTAAATAAAAATTCAAATTCAAATTTGTGTGAATGTTGAGGTGGCTCAAGGAGGAGAGAGAGGAAAACCTCTCTTTATATATATAGTAGAGTTTTACCCGCCCAAAATCTATTTTTGTAAGTATTACACTATCTTCAAATTAACAAAATTGTAAGTATTTGGATGATGAGTCAATGTATATGACCGGAACAAAAATTATCATAAAAAATATTGAACAAATATTGTAATTTTAACATTAATTTATGTTTTTAGCTGCAAAATAATTGATTGTTATAACTATTAAAGTATGATAATTTTTAAGGAAATTAATAATCATTAATAACAATTGTAATGATTTAACTTCTATTTTTATTTCTTCTAAACTTTTCCTTATGTATCTTTTAAATTGTATCAAAAATTCGCGAAACTACTCTCGAACAAACTCTGTAGTATGTATTTTTGGGTAGTTAGTTGGTATTCCCTTGAATAGTTTTCTATTTTATTTATTAGACATGATTATACAATATAATATAATTTTTTATAAATTTTTTATTATGAAATTATTTATAGAATAATTCAATACATCTAAATTTTTGAACCATGATAGATAAATTATATAAAACCTATTTATTCATGCATCTTTTTGAACGTTGAATAGAAAATTATGCTTTTAATTTTGTCATAGTCACACCATTCAAAATATTGTTTTCTAATCTTTTTTAATTATATTTTAATAATAAGTATGTTGGTAAATTTTAGTTTGTAATTTATATCCATTTTTATTATAAACTTGAATAGTTAAAAAAAAACTCTTGAAATGAACATGATTGTTTTCTACTGTGAACATACTTTTTGTTTAGTTTTGTGATATATTAGAAAAGAATACATGACTTTTCATATTTTTCATAATTACCTATTTATATTAATGTGTAATTAATATGTTATTAGAAATTAATTAAAAAAACTTATGTAAATTAGAACTTAAATACATGTAGATGATGATGTGGTGCAAAACCTAACTTAATATATAGATAAAACGTTTATTATGACATAATTATACTCTATGATATAATTTTATAAATTTTTTACTATGAAATGATTTATAGAATACTTCAATACATCTAAAGTTTTGAACTATGATAAATAAATTATATAAAATATATTTATATATACATCTTTTGAAAGTTGAATAAGATGTTGTGCTTATAATTTTGTAATATTCTTAAAACATTGTTTTCATAATATTTTTAATTATATTTTAATACTTAGTATGTTGGTAAATTTTAGTTTATAATTTATAGTGATGGTTTTATTAAAACCTTAAATACTTAAAAAAAACTACTCTTGAAATTAACATGATTTTTTTTTATTGGTGTGTAGACTTTATTTTTGTTTTTACTTTCATTGTTAGTATTTTGATATAGTAGAAGGGAGTACATGGATAATAATATCGACTCTGGAGGCAATTAGGCGATTTTTGGACTAGGGTTTTCAAGCTTTCCTTATTAGTCTTATGCGGCAAGGCACCGACCTCTGGCGGTGGTCATGGCCGACTCTGGCTTATCTCTGCCTGGCGATCCTCCTCTGTCGTCGCCTGGTGCTACTTCTTCTCAACAGGGACCTTCGAAGCCCACTTGGACGAAAGTGGTGGAGCTCTATGAATCGCGACCCAGCTACCCTAGACCCCGCATCACTCTTAACGGAGGACTGCTACTGTTGTGATTCCTCACTCTCTGTTGGTTGACAAGCCACTGTGGACAAGCTACCTCATCTGTGATGCACCTTATACTGGCAAGGTTCACGCAACCGTTAATCGGATTTGGAAATGGGAGGGAGACAAGTCTTGTATCGACGTCCAATTCCTCTCAAACGACACCGTCCTCTTCAGATTTGAAGCTCTGGACTTACGAGCTCGTATTTGCCGTCTCAAATATTGTCGTTCAAGAATGGACGCCCTCTGTTGCGCTTACTAAACCCAATCTCTCGTCCATGCCCTTACAGGTTAATTTTCACCATGTCCCTGATTCTCTCTTCTCTCGTGCAGGTTTAAAATTCATTGGGGATATCCTCAGAGATGCTCAGAACCTTCATCTGAAAACAGAGAAATGTCTCTACTTGTATGTAGCTCGGGTCCTCATTGTACTCAACCTGGAAAATCCCCTTATCGATACTATTAACCTTGATGACCATGCCACACCGATCACAGCCACGTACCCTTGGTTACCTCCCAAGTTTACTACATGCTCCTCTTGGGATCACAAAGCGCAAGCTTGCAAGACCAAGCCATCGGCATCTATCTATGTTCCAACAGGGACTGACTTTGCACTAGCCGATACCTCTGCTCCTCTTCCGAGCATAGTCTCTGATGCGCACCTTGGGAAAGACCAAGCTCCTAACTTTATCTCGCCTAATCAAACCAACATCATTATCCCTTTAACAACTACTAGTCAATCGCACATTGTTGCTTCTAATACTACTAACGTTAACTCCCTTGTAATTGCAGGTACTCAAGACCAATCATTACCAGCCTCAGACGCCATTACTTTGGCAGCAACTAGTCCTGACGTTGTAGGAGATGCAGCCACGGGAACCTTCTTGCCTCCTGGTGTTGTGGCTCAATCCTTTGTTTCCCTAACAGAGCCCTCTCTGGAGCTAGTAAAGGATTCAGCTGCTGACATTACAACGGTCGAACAAGCAGCCACAATCCAGACCAAGCAACTGATCCAATGTCCAACTGGTCAATGGTTGTTCGTTCCAACCGCAACACCCTTTCTCCACCTAAATCTCCAGGACCATCGACTCAAAAAACTTCCTTCTCACCATCGCGGTTTTTTTTACTCGCTGAGGACAAAGACGATGAAAATGACAAGGAGGAAGGACAAGTATAAGACACAAAATGAGGCTCAACTAAGGACACTACCATTACCTCTCATTACATTACACAGCAAAAACAAAAACCGGAGAAGAATTTACACATCAACTCGCCCAAACATACCAAACAACCAGTCCCTAAAACCAAAGCAGGAGTCTCCTCACGGAGACATTAATTTTTATATCGTTATTTGCCTGGAACACATGGAGTATTAATCAATTCCAAAAACATCAAATTGTCCATCAATGGATTTTTTCTACTTGTCCTCAGTTTGGTTGTCTTCTTGAAACACGTGCATAAGCTGACAATTTTCCACGTATTTGCAGGTTGTTTTTCCTGGATGGAATGCTGTTAAGAATTATACTGCTCACCGCTTAGGTTGTATATGGGTTTGTTGGAAGCCTGGTATCAAAGTCACACCAATACTTACCACCTCGCAACTCATCTCTACCCTGGTTACACTTGAAACGGGTCACATTGTTCTAATTTCCTGCGTTTATGCTTCTAATTTCCAGGTTGATCGAATGGAACTATGGCGGGATCTTCATGAGAGTCGTCGTATTTGCGGTCCATCGCCCATCCCATGGCTCATCTTCAGGGATTTTAATGAAATTCTCGCTCATGCAGAGCACTCTAATTTGCTCAATATCTCCGGTCATATGGGAATGCGATAGTGTCAAGAGTTTGTTAGCCGGTGTGACCTTAGTGATTTAGCATACATGGGCCCTCTCTTTACGTGGTGGAATAGCTGAGATCACGATCCAATCGGTAAGAAGCTTGATCGTGCTCTTGTAAACGACACTTGGAGCACTCTTTTCCCTCGCTCCTACACAACCTTTGAAGCTGACGATGTTTCAGATCACGCTCGTGGCGTCATCCATATCACTACTCCCGTCTCCCCTATTCGTAAAACATTAAATTTAAAACGCATCTAATTTCTCATCCTTCATTCTTGCAGGTTGTGGATACCCATTGGACTTCTACGTCTCCTCTTTATATCTCCGCCCCATAAACCGCACTGCCTTTGGTGACCTGCCAAATCGCTCACGAGAAGCATACATTCATCTTTGCAATTGCCAAGAGCAAGCTCTCTGTTATCCAACCCAAACGAATGTTAGTGCCGCAAGTGCCGCCTCTCGGGACTGGAATTCTTGGCTCGTCCTGAAGAACAATTCTTCAAAAAACATTCAAGGATCACTTTGCTTCATGAGGGAGACCGAAATACCGGATTTTTCATAGAGTTGTAGCAACGCGAGTTTTCAAAAATACCATCCAACACCTTCACCTACCATCTGGGGATACTATAACGGATTTGCCTTCCCTCAAAAGCGTTGCAGCATCCCACTTCAAGGCTTTCCTTCAACACTAGCCCGTCTATTCACCTCTGCCTCCTCCACTATCTAGTTGGTATCCTATCGTTGACCCTACAAAATCGCGAACATGCTATGTCGACCAATTCTCGGGACTGAAATAAAAGAAGCCCTCTTCACCATGCCTCAAAACAAAGCTCTTGGTCCTGACGGTTACACCTCTGAAATTTATAAGTCTGCATGGCCAATTATTGGATCCAATTTCATCATTTCCACCTAATCATTCTTCATGTATGGTCTCATGCCTTGGAGTGTCAACACAACCCTTATCTCACTTATTCCCAAAGGAAATGATCCCCAATCAATAGGAGACTATAGACCCATCTTGTGTTGCAACGTTCTCTACAAGATCATATCATATATTCTTGCTAGTCGTATGAAGCTTCTTTTACCAGCAGACATTGAACTGAACCAGAGCACTTTCGTCTTGGGTCGACTTCTCATGGAGAATATCTCCTCGCTCTACCTTAAAATTAGATATTGCCAAAGCTTTTGACGCTGTTAATTGGGACTTCATTATCTCTGTTTTACAGGTATGCATCAACCACCTCTCTTCATTTGCTGGATTTACTTATGAATCTCTACAGTCACATTCTCAATATCAAAGACCGACGAACCGGCAGGATATATCCCGAGTAGTAGAGGACTTCGTCAGGGTTGTGCTCTATCTCCCTATCTATATGTCATAATTAACAATGTGTTGTCCAAGTTTCTGAATGCAACGGCGACAACAGGACATTTCTGTTATCACCCTAGGTGTGAAGATATAGGTCTTACACTGTTATGCTTTGCAGAAGACATTTTGGTTTTCTTTGATGGTACACTTGATTCATTAGCGGGTATCATGGACGTAATCGACAACTTTGGTCAAGCTTCTGGACTCCGAGTTAACATCTCCAAATCATCAATTTTTTTCCTCTCCAAGCCCCTGCGGGCACACTAGCTATGGTTAATCGCCTAGGCTTCAAGCACGATAATATTCCCATTCGGTATCTAGGGCTCCCACTCACCACAAAGAAGCTCACACGGACTGACTACACTCCTCTTTTGGATCATTTTCACTCTCGCATGTCTTCTTAGTCTTGTAAATCTCTTTCTTTTGCAGGTAGGTTACAATTAATCAAATTTGTGATCGTTAGCACCGTCAATTTTTGGCAGTTTGCTTTCAGACTACCTAAAGTCTGCCTTCGTGAGATTAACAGTATGTGTGGTAACTTCTTGTGGTCTGGCACACCCACCAATTCTTATATGGTGAAAGTTTCTTGGGTTGATGTATGTAAGCCGAAAGATGCAGGCGGTTTGAGTATTCGATCATTAGAAGATACTTCTATCATTTTCTCCTTAGCCATCATTTGGCGGTTGATCTCCAACCTCAACTTTTTCTGGTCATCATGGGTACATCACTATCTCATTCGGGAGTCAACTTTCTGGGATACAACTTTGGCTGCCAATGGTTCCTGGATTTGGCGAAAGCTCTTACAATCTTGATCTTTGGCGTCTATGTTCTTGCGCTTTACACTTAGGAATGGCACTCGCACCTCCTTTTGGTTCGAAGATTGGACCACACTTGGTCCTTTGTTTTTGCTTGCAGGTGATCGAGGCATAAGGTAATTTGGATTGCCTCGCCACTCGTCCATAGCAGCAACTGTGGGAAACTAGACTTGGCGCATTCGAAGGCCATGAGTCCCTTCTCCTCAACAACTTTATGCTCATCTGATGCTCCTACCCGCTCTCAACCCAATGTTGATCCTGATACGGTCCTTTGGAAACATGGCCTAGACATTTATAAGTCCCACTTTTCCTCTTATCATACATGGAGCCAGCTAAGTCCTTCATATCCCACTCAACTTTGGTCAGCTACTATTTGGTTTCCACAATCCATTTCATGTTATGCTTTCATCTCTTGGCTTGCTGATCTTGACAGGTTACATACATGACGAAGATTACGCATATGGGGAGTGGCTCAGTCATGTACCCTTTGTGGCAAACCGGACGAGACACTTACACTCTTTGGTCCACAATCACCCTCTCTCCTTCGCCATTTCCTAACTGATAGTAGGATTTTTATGTCCTACTGGGTATCCATTACCCATCGCTGTAGTATAGATGGGTTGTCAATCCATAATGGGAATGTACTAAAAAATCTGGATGCAATGGATGCTTTAAAGTCAAGCTAAGTGTTAAAAAGGGTTGTTGCTGAAAGGTCCTAAGTGCAATGAACATAAAATGCATAAAGACAGAAAGAAGCATAAAACACTTAAATGTAAAAACAGAGTAAAAGCAAAGAAGGTTAAAGGTACAAGTAATGTAAAGCAGTTCCTGAGGANTCCTGAGGACAAAGGGTAATTGACTAAGAAATCCATCCTGGGCTACCTAAGTACCTAACATACCTCATACAATGAGCTAACCCCTAGAAAGTAGCAACATATACAATCAATTCTAATTCCTTGGCAACCAATCTCAAGCATAGCAATCACAGACTCAACTGCCGTTATAGACGGTGACTACCTAGCAGGCATTAACAACAACTACTCTAGTCAATAAGCTTCCCAAACATCTAATGCCTTAGAAGGGGAAAACGAATCTCTGAAATCACCTAGGTCCGGACACCTTCAATGACTCACCTTCAGGTGTTGAAGGGCCTAACGGCGGGTTTTTAGTCCCTTCCGGGTAGAAATACAATCAGCATTACTAACAGGTGAAACATAAGGGATCTAAAAACAAACAACTTAGGTGCTAAGGTAAACCTAGAACATCAACCCTAATCTACCCCCATCCTCAGGAACTTAGATGACTACTCACTACT
>OVBE01005553.1:0-21508 GCA_900406425.1 Iberis pinnata | reverse complement strand
TCCAAAATTTGTAGATCCAAGTTCGATTCAACCAGAAATATCAGAAGAAAAAGAAAAATAAATACAAATTAAAATCTAAGAGTTTATATTATAAATCTATAGGTAACAATTACAAATCTGACTAAACAATGAGTAAAAATATCAGATCTTACCTTATTTTATGTGTTTTTGTTCATGTCCTCCAAAATTTGTAGATCCAAGTTCGATTCAACCAGAAATATCAGAAGAAAAAGAAAAGTAAATACAAATTAAAATCTAAGAGTTTATATTATAAATCGATTTAAAATTATAAAATCGGATCAGATCTTACCTTATCTTGCTTTAATCTTTTAATCTTCTGTGAATATAAAATAAACTACCTATTTGATTGTTCGAAGGAAAGAAAAACAATTTTGTTAATCGGCAAATATGGAAACTGAAAGAACGAGATAAGAGATGGCTGATCTTTTTTTTGGCAAATGTTTTTCACATCAAAGTTTTTTGGATTAGGTCAAATTCAATTTTAAAGGGCCAAATTGGGCTTTTGATTAATGTCAAATATTATATAACCCACATTAAAATATGGTTTTGGGCTTATACACCCTTTTTGGTCCAAATTTAATTGGATATATTTAATCTAATATATGTTATTGTTTGTTAATTTATTTTTTTTTAAAATAACAATAATATTATAACTAAAACATTTTTACTTAATTTTTAACGGAATGAAACCAAACATACTAATATATCGACTATATAATATCTAGAAAATTAACTATATAACATTGAAATAAGAAAAAAACTTATATAACTAAATGATCTCAAAAGAAAAAAAATTCAAAAGTAAAATATAATAACTTAGAACTTTTAGCTTTATAAATTCAAATAAACAGATTCATGATAATATTTTAGATAAATTTAAAAGTAATATATACTCTAAATAACAAAAGATAACTTAAATGAGAATCTTATCACTCTAAACTTTAGCAATCTAAATGTATATTGATTTTGTCCTCACAAATTAATAAATATAGATTTGAATTATAATATTTTAAATCACAAATACATTTTTTAAATATTTAAATCTTATAATTTAATATAATATGTTACAAAGTATGACATTTTCTTATAAAAATTTGGTGACAATTGATTATTACAAAACAATAGAAACTTTTAAAATTTTAATTAACAACAAAATAATAAATTAAACACAAATTTAATAACTAGATATATCAAAATATAATATTAAAAAAAAATTTTAGTTACACTAACAATATTATTTTAAAAAATAATTTCAGCGCGTACGCGCGGGTCACTACCTAGTAACACTTATGAAATATTCCTTATTATGTTCTTCAAATAATCGTTATATTTATAATGGAATTGTAAATGTTTTATTGTAAAATATCAAGATTAAAATATATTTAATTGATTATGATTTAACTTTTGTTTATTTTAAAAAAGTATTTTTTCGAAATAAGTGTTTGATTAATATGAATTAAAAAGTTAAAGCCGTGATTGTTTACTTGTTTTTAGAATATATTTTGGTTTTTGGTTTTGAAAAACCATTTTTTTAGCCAATCAAGATTTTAATTAAAGTGATTCTCTACTTTTAGGAAAACTAGTTTTTGGAAGTTATTACAAGTTTTCAAATAAAATCCAAAATCCACTTTTTCATGTTTCTTACAAGTTGTGTTACGTAAATCTATTTTTTCAAAAGTTATTATTAATTTTAATTTTCTTTTTTTCTTACACAATTTATACCATTTAATATAATTTATTAAAATATGGTTTATTAGTTAAAAAAATCTATTGTCGTTTGAATTCATAACCAATATTATTATTAACATTTCCAATTAGATTCCTACAACAGAAACAATATTATCAACCATATTATAAAATCATATATCAAAACATTACACAATTTAAAAACTAATATATCAAAAATAATCAATCTAAATTATAATTTTATATAAAAATATGTTTAGAGTTATAATATTTTTATTAATAAACTGTATATTTATCTTGACAGTTATCAATAAAAAGTAAAATATAAAGTAAGTTAAAATTCTAGCTAACACGTTCGCTCTAGTTCTCTCATACACACATACCTAGGCGCCGCTCACTCTCCTGCTTCTCCCTCTCGCGATTATCGTCTCACCTTCTTGGCTCTCGTTTCCCCTTCTTCGAGATTCTCATATCTCTGAAATGGATGCTTTGTCGATACGGATTATGTCGGCGTGGAAAGGACTTTTTCGGCGAGTTTCTCCGGTTAGAGCTTCGCTTCGCACATATGTGTCCTCACCTGCTCTCCATCACCGTTTGCCGAAGACCACCCGTTCAGATCCCGGGTTCTTTTCAGGCGAGTTGACTAGTCGCTGCCGAGTACTTTTGAGCGCCTTGTCCCTGGTCTTTCACTCATCTCTTCCGGTATGGTTCCAAGGCGTGCAGATCTACTCGATGCAGACTCTCTGCTTTACAGATCTGGAATGTTCTGAGCTTTATATGGAGAAGATTTCGACCTGTAGATTGAAGGAGCTTAGAGATGCGTTCCAAAGGGCTTGGGTGGGTGCTTCTCGTTCACCCTCTTTTGTCGTGGTTCAAACACCAATGTTCAATTTAATCCCTGGTAACTGCCTCTCGCTACCAATCTGTCAATACTCCCAATATCACTCTTATAAAGCCATGCGGTATCAAGTTCTTTTTTCTAGTGATTCTGTTGTGATGAAGGTTGTTAGTATTAGAACTGTTGTTGTTTACATGGTGCTTATCTGTGGGAATCTTTTAATGTTGTGTGGCTCTGTCTTAGATAAATTTACTGTGAGTGAAGCCTTTACCAACTCAGATCCAGGCTCATATGCTAAAGCCATTTCTCTGTTACCGTTGTGTACGGTTTGGTCTACGTTACCATTTTATGCGGTTGAATCTATTTTACCGTCTTGTGTGGTTGGTTATCTTTTATCGTGTTGTGCGGTTTGTTCTCTTTTACCGTCTTGTACGGTTGTTTCTATCTTACCGCTTGGTGTGCGTTTAAAATTATTAACTCTGAAGATTGTCTTTGCAGAATTTGAAGTAGGAGGGTGCTCGAAATTGTTGCTTTCGGAATTACAGCCTTTGACAAGGTGTTTCAAGTGTGAAGTTACTATTGATAGTTTCAATGATTGCTTTAATGTGTTCATTGTTGTCAGTAGAATTAGCTTCTTTCCAATCCTAGATGATTTGGAGTTCTTTTATGTTTTACAATTTGTATTGTCATTTCTTTCTTTAGGATCTTTTTGTATGTGGAAGATTTCATCTCCAAACTTTAATTTTTAATGAAATGATGGGTTTGACAAAAAAAAGTAAGTTAAAAAATGATGATAAAAACTACCATTCAAGTTGGAAGATCTAAAATGTACAGAAAGATCAAAAATAAAAAAATAAAAACAAAACCAAAAACTAATATATAAAATCAAAAACCAAAAACTAAAATTCAAAAACCAAAAAATTCATGGCCTCAGTTTATGGGATATCTTCGTAATAACATAAAATATTTTACACTAAAAATATAGAAAAAACAATATTAAAACCTCAAATCAAACCAATAAAATTTATGAAAAACATCCAAATCTATATATTAATTTTCCAAACAATAAAGATATATAAAATCTTTGTAATTAACTATCCAAATCCAAACAATAACACTTATGAAATATTTCATAATATGTTCCTCAAATAATCGTTATAAAAAAATGTGGCTCGAACCCAAGACCGAGGGTACACGCGCGCCAAGCACAACATTTGCTCACCATCTTAGCTTGTTCAGTTTTGATTTAATGTGTATCATATCGAATGAATATAACTTATTGACATTTTCGGGTCAAACTCGATTCATTTTAGGGTCTACGCATTTTTAAACCGAGTCAAGCAAAAATTTTCTTCAAAACAAATATTTTCACGAATCGAAGTTATGACCAGAATGACAAATTGTACATTTTGGTCGACTTTGACCCTACGAGTATTTTTTTTCTCTAATATTTTTAACTTCCTTCCAATTTATACCTATCCTTTGATAGTAAATTAAATAATAAAGTTGTGCTTTTAGTTTAAAAAAAAATTTGTGTGCACCTTCTTTAAACTAAATTTTAATAGCTTTTTTTATAAGTGGATGGGAAGAAAAAAGAAAGCAGAGTTTCGTTTTTTTTTTTTTGGAAACAGAATTTCATTTATATCAAAAGGTTACAACCATTGAATTTTTTTTGATACATTTTCAATCCTTGCTTCTTTTGCTAATCTATCGGCAACATAGTTTCTACCTCTTGGAATATAAGCAAGATGCCTTATATCCAAAAGACTAGTGATACCTTCTTTTGATAAAATATTGCTTCTTGTGCCATCCTATAGAAAGATCTTCAAGATATCAACTATCTTCTTTGAGTCACAAAATAGATGAATAGACCGATAATGACCAGCGTACAAAAATCGTAAGGCATCTAATATTGCTTGACATTCAACTTCCATTACTGAAGCTATTGGTGCAAGAGACGCTTAGCATTGCAACAATCGCTGGTTGTTATGGTAAACCACCCAGCCTATTCCATTCTTGTCTGTTTGAGAAGTCCATGATCCATTTGTGAACAGAAATATGCATTTGGATCAGAAACAAAATCATCTTGGAAAACAGGGACATTAGAGGAAAGATTCCAATTCCTACATGTTCAACCATCATGAGTTTGGCGATGATTCAAAAGACCAAGGCTCCAGCTCTGAGCATACACTAGTGCTTTATTTATGACATCTGGTAAACTACTTCTTGAGTTTTGAAATATGAGCTCATTTTTCATATTCCATATTGACCAACCAAGAAAAAGTGGTAAAGCTGGTATCAGGGAAGATTATGCAGTTGTACAATCATTAACAACAGTTGTAAGGTTCTCATCTAGAATGTCTGTAATCCCCACAGTATTGAAATAGCTTGTCAGACTTAGTTCCCATATCTCTCTTGAGATTCTGCAATTGAAAAGTAGATGATTCACATCTTCATCATATTCACCACAACCTTGACAGGTCTAATCCACATTTAATCCTCTGCGTCGTAATAAAGTTGAAACTGGTAAAGAATTTGTCATAACACGCCACCAGAAATGCTTAAGTTTCCCTGTAACATTTTGTTACCATAATGTGTTGTATAAAGAGGTTGAAAAAGAAGAGCTTGCAGAGGCATGAATGTTTTGGTGTAAAGAATGTTAGCCGGCCCTGACTGTATATATGCCAGACTTAGAAAATTTCTAAACTGGTTGATCAGGATTCCTATACAAACTCGGCCTTAACATGATTATATAATCAATATCACTGTCAGCCAAATGTTGCCTAAGTTTCATCAGATTCCATTCTGTCCTGTTATCATTCAGAAAGTCGACAACAAACATGTTTGTAGGACTTGCTGACCATCTTTTCAAAGCAGGCCTTGGAATTGGATTGAGAATCCATTTATCTTCCCAAACACGAATAGAAGCACCATTTTCTACAATCCAGTATATACTATCCTTTAGCAAAGGAATGCCCTGTCTAATACTCTTCCAAGCATAGCCTGAGTTAGTCTTTCTATTTGTGTTTAAGATGGAAGTTTTTGGGTAATAGTTCGCCTTATATACTCTTGCAAACAAACTATGTGGATGTATAAGTAAACGCCATGTTTGTTTTGTAATAAGTGCCAAATTAAAATATGTTAGATCTCTAAAACCAATACCTCCTGTTGACTTGGAGGAAGTTAGTTTAGAGCATGAAATCCAAGGAATTTTATAAACATCTTTTGTACCAAACAACCAAAACTTTCTTATAATACTTGTAAGAGTACACAGACAGCCTTTAGTAACATAAAACATTGCATGGTATAATTTGGCAAAGCAGTAAGAACAACTTTGATTAACACCTCTCTCCCGACCATTGATAAATGTTGAATTTTCCAATGGGAAATCTTATGTTTCACCTTCGAAATAAGATAGGAAAATATGGAGGTAGTTTTTGCATTAATGCAATATGATAATCCTAAATACCTGTCGAAACCACATTTATTATGGATACCCAACTTGTGTTGTATTGAATTCTGGGTATCCATACTGATATTATTGCCAAATAAGATTAATGATTTATTATAGTTGATCTTCTGACCAGAATAATTGCCATATGTAGTGAGAATATCCGATAGAATGTTGACTTTATTCTCAACCACCTTGCAAAAAAGAAGAAGGTCATCAACAAACATAAGGTGTGATATTGAGGGACCATTTATGCTAGTTTTAAAACCCAAAAGATGTATCCTAGTGTTTTGTTTAGCTATTAAGAATAATAAAACTTCAGAATTATGTAAAAGTAAAGAGAAATGGGATCCCTTTGCCTAATACCACTTCTAGGCTTAATCAAATCCATTGGCTGTCCATTTACTAACAATGAATAAGTGAATGTTGAAACACATTTCTGAATCCAGTGACACTATTTATCATTAAAACCCATCTTATGCAACAAAAAAAATCCAGAAACCCATCTTATGCAGAATTTCGTTAGAATCAAAGAAAATATGTAGAGGTGTGAAAATGTTTTTCCATGAGTTATATTTATATAATTTTGAAAAAAAGCAAGTGGTTTTGTTACATCGGGTTAAGGAGTAACCGGGTTGTCTTAACATATCGCATACGTGTCAGAATAGATCATAATCTTTTAGTGAGGTCAGTCTTTCGAGGGAGGTTTTGCAATCAAATCCCATCTCCAATGGAGATCAAGCCTGGTTTATCCGCTCTTGTCACTGGCGGCGCCTCCGGGATCGGTACGTTTTACTTATCTGCCCGATTGTTCTCCTTTTGATTCACCTTTGAATCCGTTGTTGGATGTTCAATTTGTCTAGGTCGAGCCCTCTGCTTGGCTCTTGCAGAGAAAGGAGTCTTTGTAACGGTTGTTGATTTCTCAGAGGAGAAGGGAAAAGAGACTACTTCTCTTGTTCAAAACGCAAATTCCAAATTCCATCCCGTATTAAGTTTTCCTTCTGCGATCTTTGTTAAATGTGATGTCACTAAAAGAGGTCAGTAAAGTCGTTAGCTCAATGATGAACTTTCTCTATGACAAGTGTTGGAGTTTGAGTTTGTGTTCAGGAAATCTCATTGCTGCTTTTGAGAAGCACTTAGCCTCCTTTGGAACTCTGGATATCTGCATTAACAACGCTGGTATTACCAATCCTCTACTATTTCATGAAGATGACACTGATGGATCTAAATCATGGAAATACACCATCAATGTGGATCTTGTTGCAGTTATTGAAGGCACACATCTTGCTGTAAGTGCTCATTTCTCTTCCCCTGCGTGTTCAATCGTGCATGTGTTCTTTTTTCCGGTCAGAGAGAGTAGTTACTCTGAAGAATACATACTTCTCTAGTCTCCTTACATACATATGAAAATTATGATGGCTTTTATGCAGATCAAAGCTATGAAAGCCAAACAAAAGCCTGGAGTTATCATTAATATGGGTTCAGCTGCTGGTCTTTATCCCATGAACTTTGATCCTATCTACTCTGCCTCAAAAGGTTTTGTTTCTAATTCTCTCTTTTTATATCTTTCATATGTTCATTGTATAATGCGATGTATAACTTTTTGGTTTATCCCTCTATGTTGCATTTCTTCAGGCGGTGTCGTCCTATTCACTAGATCATTAGCATATTACAGGCGTCAAGGGATCCGCATCAATGTACTCTGCCCTGAAGTAAGAACAATCTGAATGTCTAGTTATTGGACAATTTGAATAGTACAATGTGTGGTCATCAACATAAAAGATAGGGCGTCATACTTGAGCCAGATGCACTTACATTGTTCGTTACTTCAGAAAGCTCTGTCATGAATGTGTCTCTGTTACAGCCAAAATACTTTTAAGTCGAGTGGTTGAGCTTTGGTTCTGTTTTTTTTATTGTTGTGCAGTTTATCAAGACAGACTTAGGTGAACGTGTTGGTACTTCATTCGTTCAATCAATAGGCGGTTTCATGTCTATGGACCTGCTGATCAAAGGTTTGTGTAAGCAATGCATATACCAGACTTAAATATCTTAGGGATTGGTTTACATCTCCTCTAGAACTTTTAGACGTTGTATTGATAAGCTTTGCTTCATATGGACGACCAGTTATTACAAGTTGTTCCTGTTGTAGGACTAGTACCAGTCTGTCTGAGATCACTCTATACTGAAATTCATAGTTGTGGCATTTTTTTTCTTTTTTCTCTAGGTGCTTTTGAGCTCATAACCAATGAGAATAAAGCCGGTGCATGTCTTTGGGTTACCAACCGCAGGGGCTTAGAGTATTGGCCGACTCCAGAGGAACGCGCAAAGTACTTGGTTGGTCCAAGTTCCAGGAAAAGACCTTCATTTAAAGTAACTTCAAACCTTGAACTTCCCCAAAGCTTTGAGAAAATGTAAGTTGTTTTGTGACAATGTGAGACCAGAACACAGGCGGATGCTATCTCTATTTCCTCTTGCACTACGCTTACTGATGTCTAACTTTCTCCTTCAGAATTGTGCATGCCTTGTCTCATCATTTCCGCAATGCTACCCGTATAGTTCGAACGCCACTAAAATTACCCATTGGACCACACCAAGTTCTGTTAAAAATCATCTATGCTGGTGTTAACGCAAGTGATGTAAGATCTTCATATTCTGATTTTTGTTATTTTGTACCTTTTCCAGAATTTTGTATTGTAACACGAGAATATATCAGTCTGTCATTGTTTGATTGTTATTAGTAAACCGATCCATCTGGCTTAGTGTCCTTCAAACTGTTTCAAATATTTTCTTCTTCTTTCTTAATTAAATGTCAACCTACCTTTTCCCTTCAACTGTGAAATTCAGAAATAAATTATTGGTCCTTGTTCTAAACCATGAATAGGTAAACTTCAGCTCAGGCCGTTACTTTTCTGGCGGCTCTCCGAAGCTTCCCTTTGATGCTGGATTTGAGGTATAATTTGTTGAGTTCTACTTTTAAAGCTTCGGGTGGACCATGTTTTTATCAGATTTACATCAAAATACTAAGTTGCTGTAGTTTTTTAGGGAGTTGGACTAGTTGCAGCTGTGGGTGAATCTGTTAAGGATTTAGAAGTCGGGACTCCAGCTGCTGTTATGACGTTTGGAGCATATGCTGAATACATGATAGTATGAAAGCTGTAAACCATATGAACAAATTTGTTGAGATAATTTTTTAGGCTTCGGTGATAACATGATCCTGTCTTTTTGTTGATATAGGTTTCTTCGAAGCACGTGCTTCCTGTTCCAAGACCAGATCCAGAAGTTGTTGCCATGCTTACCTCGGGTTTAACTGCATTGACCGCCCTTGAAAAGGTCATGATTGAACTACTTGCTCAGTCTTATCGTTTTTCATTTGAGTCATTCCACTTTTTTTAAAAAATTCATTCTGCCTTGATAATTAGACCAAGCAGCTGTTCATTAAATATTTCCTATTTGATCTCGGGTATCAAAAAAAACCCGAATGATTAGTCCCCTCTCCTTTTACCGTCTTGATAGATGTTATATGCTGATGAAGATTTCATTATCTTATGTGGTTCACAGGCAGGACAAATGAAGTCAGGTGAAACAGTTCTTGTGACTGCTGCTGCAGGGGGGACTGGACAATTCGCAGTCCAGGTATAAAACCCTAACAGTCTACTGTATGAAAGTATGTTAGTTTTATGTCCTCTAGTAACCGTTACATATATCAGTCATTTCCTGTGCAGCTTGCAAAGTTAGCAGGAAATAAGGTGATTGCAACTTGCGGGGGATCAGAGAAGGCCAAGCTATTAAAAGAGCTTGGGGTTGATCGAGTCATAGATTATAAATCCGAGGATATCAAGACGGTAAGTTTCAAGTAGGAACTCTTGTTTTTTTTTAGAGTGAGGATATGTGGCGAATGGACAGTATTTTCATGCTGATCTAACTTATCAGGTTTTGAAAAAGGAGTTTCCAAAAGGTGTGGATATCATATATGAATCTGTAGGTGGTCAGATGTTCGATATGTGTTTAAATGCACTTGCTGTTTATGGACGACTCATTGTGATTGGAATGATTTCTCAGGTTCCCCTATCATATCACATCTTTATTTTGTCAGTTCTGTTGTAATTGCGTTTTGAAACTTAACTGCCAAAGTAGCTTATATATAACTTCCTTTTTGTCTTTCAGTATCAAGGGGAGAAGGGATGGCAACCCGCAAACTATCCAGGACTCTGCGAGAAAATTCTAGCGAAAAGTCAAACTGTGGTATGTTGAAATGACTGTTTTTATAGGCTCTGGTGTCTATCTTTAACATTTAGTCTTGGTTCTGGTACTCTAGTGTTTGACAATGTTGTTTCATTTCAAACTAAAAAAAAAAAACTCAATTCATAGCTTGAACCGATTTGTTTCAGGCCGGTTTCTTTCTGGTGCAATATAGTCAATTGTGGAAACAAAATCTTGACAAGTTATTCCATCTATACTCTCTAGGAAAGCTTAAGGTAACAAGCAAAAGCTTACACACACCAAATTGATTATTCAGTAAGTAAATTGTATAATTTGCATCAATGGTAGGTTGGCATTGATCAGAAAAAGTTTAAGGGTGTAAACGCAGTTGCAGATGCTGTTGAATATCTGCATTCGGGTAAAAGCACCGGAAAGGTATCAATATGAATATGAACCATACATCTTTTTCTTACAACAAGAAGCAATGCTAACCAGTTTTTTTATATATTATTATACAAGGTTATCGTTTGTATCGATCCTAAATTCGAGCAGAAGACGTCGAAACTGTGAACATAACATCCGCAAACCAAAATCCAGTTCAATACAGTCGAGATTCCTTAGTATTGGAATTTAGTAAGTAGAAAGTGTGGGGAATAAGTATGCTCATGTAGACAAATAAATAATGTTGTTACGAATTCTTTTGATATGTGTTCTTAATACAAACGTGGCTTCTCTTGCTTTTCTATATTTTATTTTGTATTTCTGATTAATAAAAAATAATAATTATACCACCCTTTAATAATCACCTCAAATAAAATTTTCAAAAATAAGTTCCCTCTTTTATTTTTCTAACTATTTTGAATACTGAAATATTATATTTAAATACATTATTTTAAGGAATACAAGAAATATGATTTATATGATTTGGAAGAGTTTATTGTTCCTAGAAGAGAAGACACAAGATGAAAATAATGGTATACGTAAATGAACATATCAAGATACTCAAAATGTTACTTGAAAAAAGGTTAAGAATGAATCCTAAAATTGCTAAAATATCACTACAAGAAAGTATTTTTATTTCTTACAGAATTTTTCTACGGAAATGTGATTGTCGGAAATTTCTATGGGCATAGCGACAAATTTTCGATGACATTCACGTCCTAAATTTTTTTTTTGAAAAAAGTTGAGTTCTTGAAAATTCATAAGTAATTTTTCTACGAATTTAACAGATCCTGAAAATCCATTGGAAAATGTTAGTCTTCGGAACTCCGTGAGAATTTTTCCTACGAATTTTCGAGGGAAGTATAAACTTTATATACATGACCGTTTGAATTGTTGTAGGAAAATTTTTTTAAGTATTTAATTTATCCATCTATAAATACTTGATTTTCTCATTCTAAGATTTGTTAAAATACTTATTAACACAAAAAAATCCATAAAAATGTATACTTCGGATGATAATATTATTTTCTTCCATTGATAGATAAAAATTATCAAGATCATGCGACGGAGTTTTTTACGGAAGAATTCGAATGGTTTAAGACAATTTATGTCATTTACAACAACCGTCGCAAGAAGAATCGAGTTCTTCTGCTTTCATCCTAGATAAAATTAATCGGACGGCTCGTAAGGTTAGTTTTATTTTTATTATAACAATTAGTAATATTTTATTTTAGGAAACTCTTTTAATTAAGGGACGTCATTTGAGGTTGAGAAACCTCTAAGTTGCGTTTTTCCATAACAGTAGTATTAAGAAAAGATTATCAAATCATAATAATTGTAATTACTTTATACCTCTATATATATATATATATACTACAACATTAGTGAATAATTACATTTTCCTACAATATACCTAGAAACCTAAAATCTTTTTCTCTTTCTCTTTAACGCCGTTTTCCAATAGCCACTAATACAATTACTTTGAATTCACAATCTTTACTCAATGTCAATATGAAAAACATTGCTAAACTCACTTCAACCAACTATTGATGTGGAGCCTACAAGTTCATGCATTGCTTCATGGTCATGGCCTCGTTGAGTATCTCGATGTGGATTTTAAGGTTTATGAAAAGATTTTCCTCTAGGGAGAAAAGCTAGGCGATTTTTTCAAACTTTCCTTATTTTACTTCTTCTTCACGGCATCGCCGTCTCCTGCCGGTGATGGCTGAACCGCCGCCACCGGATGACACCAACACCACCAGTCCTTCTTCGGCTGAGACCTCCCAAGCTTCTTTGCCTTCTTCACCTGCCCCTAAACCTTAATCTCAACCTCCTTCAACGTCATGGAACCGTGTCCTTGATACCGCCGATTTACGTTATAATCCGGAAAATCTCCCAGCTATAATCCATCGTGCCAATGGCATTGCATCCACTGCGATACCAGCCTCGTTACTCACCAACTCTACTCTTTTATGGTCTAATTTTCTTGTAGGTTTCTTCATTGGAGATGCACCCCACATTGGCAAAATTCATGCCACGGTTAACCGTTTGTGGAATCGGGACGGAAAACAAAAAATTGATGTCCAAGTGCTCAATTTAGATACAGTTCTTTTTCGAGTTGATTCTCATGATATGCGGTCAAAAATCTGTCGGAAAAAGTATTGGCGTCCTTCTTGTTGTTCAAGAGTGGTCTCCATCTAAAGCCAATGCTAAACCTGATCTATCTTCAATGCCCTTATGGGTTGATTTTCATGATGTCCCTGACCATTTATATTCTCGTGACGGTTTAAAAATTTTGGGTGATATAGTAGGAGATGCTCAAAAGTTACACCCTCGCACGGAACGTTGTGCGCCTTGTTGCTCGTTTGTTGATTGTTTTGGATCTTGATGCGACCTTGATTCACACGATTGAATTGGATGGAGAAGCAAAGCCGGTGAAAGTGTCTTACCCATGATTACCACATAAGTGTGACTCATGTTCCACTTGGGGACATAAGACCAATGATTGTCGCAAGAAACAGCAGTCCCGTGCCACTGAAGCTACCACGTCCACTACTTCAACAGGAACAGTCACGACGGGTCTGGTGCAATTTGCTTATGTTGCTGGCTCCCTGGCCACTTCACCTGCCTTACTGTCTAATTTTGTTGTGCCTAATGATGCTGAAGTTCAACCTACAACTTCTAGTTTACCAACAGGACACACCAATGCTTTAGCTAGTGACTCAATAATCACTAGCTCTCAAGTCCCGACAGCTGATAAATCAGTGGCTATGTCCACGTCTCTGTCCCCTTCTTCTCTTGCTTTGAATGATTTGAATGCAGCTGATCAATCTACCTCTTCTTTGTCTGCTTCTTTACCTGCAGGTCCAATTTCTTTTCCCTCTGTTTCCGTGAGCTCTCTCATCGCAGAAGGTTCGAAGCCAACAAACATCGGCTCTGTGTCTTTAATGGATCCAGCGCTGGAGCTGTTTGAACAACTGGCCCACTCCCTACCTCCGGTGACTCATTCTAACCCAGCCATGACGGAACTGTCCACCTCATCCACCATAGTTTCCGATTCCAAAGTAGAACACCCGGATGTTGAGGGCTGGTCCATAGTCACTCGACGACATTCTAAGTCTCCTTCAAAACACGCCTCCTCACCAGCTTTGACTTCACCAACAGCAAGTACTATCAACTTTACACCTTCAAGATTCTTCGTTCTCGATACAAATGAAGTGGATGACGAGAAAGAAGAAGGGCAGCTATCTGACACGGATTCACAACCATCTAAAACCACGCACAATGGTTCTCGTTACAGCACACGTGCAAAGCCCAAACAAGAAGCTCGCTCTAATGTGACTTCCCGGAAGGCAGGCAAACAAACGACGCAACCACCAAAATCATCGGTCTCCTCTCGGAGACTATAAATGCAATGTCTCTATTTGCTTGGAACACTAGGGGATTTAATCAATCCCATAAACATACGATTTTTTTCCAATGGCTTCTCTCGACTAAACCTCAATTTGGTTGTTTGCTTGAAACACGTGTTCAATCTCAACATTTTAATCGTATTTTGCAGGCTGCTCTCCCGGGTTGGAGTGCTTTTCACAATTATGACGCTCACCGTCTAGGACGCATCTGGGTTTGCTGAAAAGAGGGTGTCATTGTCACACCGATTCTCACCACCTCTCAACTCATCACTTCTTTAGTTAATCTCAAATCCGGTGTGATTGTACTAATCTCTTGCGTTTATGCGTCAAACTTTCAGGTGGACCGTATTCAATTATGGCAATATCTACATGAAAGCCGGCGCATTTGTGGTTCCTCATCACTCCCTTGGTTGCTTTTTGGGGACTTTAATGAGATTTTATCTCACCCGGATAATTCAAGAGCCACTCGCACTTCCCGCCAGCTGGGGATGCTCCAGTTTCAGGATTTTGTTACACTATGTGACTTAACCGATCTCACTTACGTCGGGCCACGTTTTACCTGGTCTAACCGACATGACCATGATCCTATTGGAAAGAAGTTAGATCGTGCTCTTATCAACTACTTGGTCCACCGCCTTCCCTCGTTCCTATACGGCCTTTGAAGCGAACGGAGTTTCTGATCACGCTCGTTGCGTCGTCCATTTTTCTACTCCATCTTCCTCAATTCGTAAACCCTTTAAGTTTAACAATTACCTTACTGATCATCCCTCTTTTTTGCAGATTGTTGGTCAGCATTGGCGCATATCCCAACCGCTGACTCACTCTCGACTTGCGCTTCGGTTACTTTAAAACAAGCTCAAGACGCTAAAGGTACCACTGCGATCGCTTAACCAAACCGTCTATGGTGATCTCCCAAATAGAGCTAGGGCGGCATACGCGGACCTCTGCCAAGCCCAAGACAAAGCTCTATTGCACCCATCTTCGGCCTCTTTTACGGTTGAAGGGAATGCCGCACGCATTTGGTCACATCTAGCGCAAGCGGAAGAGGTTTTTCACAAGCAGCGATCGCGGATCACGTGGTTACAACATGGTGATCGGAATACGGGTTTGTTTCACCGGGTAGTAGCTTCACGGACGACCAGGAATACCATTAAGCAATTGGTGCTTAGTAATGGGGATGTTCTCAGCGATCTACCTTCTATCAAGGATGCTGCAGTGGACCACTTCAAAGCTTTCTTGCAACTCAAACATGATCTTTAGCCTATTCCTTTCCCCGTGCTTTCTCAATTGATCACTTACCGTTGTTCTGACGATGCAGGTTCCTCCCTTTGTCAACCGGTCTTGGGTCCGGAGATCAAGAGTGTGTTGTTTGCTATGTCGGCTAATAAAGCCCTGGGGCCTGACGGTTACACTTCCGAGTTTTTCACGTCCCCTTGGTCAATTGTGGGAGCCGACTTCATTACAGCGGTCCAATCCTTCTTCCTCTATGGCTTTCTCCCCCATGGCGTCAATGCAACACTCGTCTCTCTTCTTCCTAAGGGCGACAACCCACGCACTATCAAGGACTACCGCCCTATTTCAAGTTGCAATGTACTCTACAAAGTGATCTCAAAGATCTTGGCCAATCGCCTCAAAGTACTACTACCGGATGCCATCGAACCCAATCTGAGTGCTTTCATCAAGGGTCGACTACTTCTCGAGAATGTCATGCTAGCGACGGAGCTAGTCCGTGATTACCACCGTCCCACTACCTCTCCTCGTTTTACTTTGAAGTTGGATATCGCCAAAGATTTTGACACTATTGATTGGGATTTTATTGTCTCTATTTTGCAGGTAATGCGCCTCCCGACGTGTTTCATCCACTGGATACGCCTCTGTAACACCACTACTACTTTCTCCATCTCTGTCAATGGAGAGCCAGCGGGCTACTTCCCAAGCTCCAGAGGGATTCGTCGGGGATGTGCTCTGTCACCCTATCTTTACGTCATTATTACTAACGTCCTGTCCAAGCTTTTAAATGCACGTGCTGCATCACGACATTTTGGATACCACCCTCGATGTCGGGAAACAGCGCTGACCCATCTCTGCTTTGCAGATGATATACTAGTCTTCACTGTTGGCACGCCTTCCTCGTTGAATGCCGTCTTACGTCTCTTTGATGTCTTCGGCAAGGCTTCGGGGTTACATGTCAATCTCATCAAATCATTCATATTTGTCACAGCTAACCCCTCTGCCTCTCTTCTAGCTTATGTTACAGGTCTCGATATACGACTGGAGGAGCTCCCAATTCGTTATTTGGGGCTGCCCTTAACGACAAGAAGCTGTCTCGGGCAGACTATGCACCGCTCATTGACCGCATTCGGTCCAAAATTACTACATGGGCAACAAAACTTCTCGCCTACGCCGGATGTTTGCAACTTATAAAGGCGGTTATTGTCAGCACAGTCAATTTCTGACAATCCATATTCCGTCTCCCTAAGTGTTGTATCTGTGAGATCAATAGCCTATGCAGTAACTTTTTGTGGTCAGGTTCACCAACTAATCATCATTTGTCTAAGCTCACATGGGCTGAGGTTTGTCAACCGAAGAATGCAGGTGGTCTTGGCATCCGGAATTTCGAGGACACGTATATGGTATATTCTCTATCCATTATTTGGCGATTAATTTCAGGAACAAAATCTATTTGGGCATCTTGGATCAACCGGCATCTCCTACGTGGGTCCATATTCTGGGATGCCAACATCACGACACAAAGTTCATGGATTTGGAGGAAACTTTTGCAATGTCGTCCTATAGCTATTCGGTTCTCTCAGGTCAAGTTTCAAAACAGTTCTCGTGCATCTTTTTGGTTTGATGATTGGACAACCTTTGGTCCACTCATTTCTATTGCCGGAGATAGGGGGACTCGCGAGTTTGGCGTCCCCCGACATGCCAATGTTTCTAGTATGGCACCAGATCAAGTTTGGCGCCTCTGTTGCCCGCGAATGCCATCTCTTCGTTCACTACACACCTGTCTCATCAATCTTCCATCACCAACTCTCACAAGCGGGCCTGACGTCACTCTCTGGAAACATGGTGATGACGACTACAAGCTGGTCTTCTCCTCCTTGCATACATGGAAACAGCTAAGTCCTTCTTACCCTACTCAATCTTGGTATCATACTATCTGGTTTCCTCAGGGAATTCCTAGATATGCTTTTATTGCCTGGCTTGCGGTTCTTGATAGGTTATCGACTGGACGACGTATGAGGAATAGGGATTAGTCCAACCATGTTTGCTTTGCGGGGAACCAGATGAATCCAGAGATCACATCTTCTTCGCTTGCCCCTTCGCTTTCACTATTTGGTCCATGCTTACAGCCACCCTTCTCTCCCACCGCCTCTCCCCATCATGGCACCGCACGCTCACCACACTTCGACATCGCACTCTCTCACGAATTGACCAGCCATTACTGCGCCTCTATTTTCAAACATCGATCTACTATATCTGGCGTGAACAGAATGGACGGCGTCATGCCATGCCTCACCGAGGTGTAGCCTACCTGCATCATCAGATAATCTGCACCATCACGGATCGACTTCAAAGCCTGCGCTACGCACTATCCGCTACTTCAGCGTTAGCTATCATTGCCCACCTGATGCCTCTTTGTCTACTCCATCCTCCACTACCAGTTTTCTCTACGACTCACTCTATGATCTTTCTTTACGTCTTTCTTATATCCTACAGGTGGTGTTTGAGGGGTTGTACTCTTTTTCCTGATATTAGTTTTATCCCACTGGATTTTCTAGTATCAGGTTTTAATGAGGCACCCTTTAAACACACTTCACACCGGCGGATTTACCAGAACTATTTCGTTTACTCGTTATAGTCATCTCTATCTTATTCTTTCATTCTTTTGTACATTGAACTCTTTTGAGCTTGATCAATAAATTTAACATTTCATCAAAAAAGTATCTCGATGTGTCCACTCCTGTGTCGTCATCGACAATTGTTGTTGAGGACGTTACCATAGAAAATCCAGCCTACGTTCTATGGGAAAGACAAGAAAAACATGTCTTCAGTGCACTCATAGGTGCTCTCTCTGCCACAGTTCAGCCATTGGTGTCTCGTGCTACCACCGCTGCTCATGTTTGGAGCATTCTTGCCTCTACCTATGCCTAACCAAATCGATGTCACATCAAACAACTCAAGACTCAGATTAATCGAAGAAACACACCAAGTCTATTGATTTGTATTTTCAAGGTCATATCATTAAGATGGATCACCTTTCCATCTTAGGCAAACCAGTGGATCATGAAAACCAAATTGAGTATATTATTAAAGGTTTACCTGAAAAAATACAAACCATTTGTTGAACAAATTGAAAGCCGGAAAGAACCTCCCACTCTTACTAAATTACATAAGAAACTCTTGAATTATGAATCCAAGCTTCAGTTTCTCATGTCCTCGCAGACTCTTGTGTTTGCCATCCTCCCAGCAACAACCAAATATGTCCATCAGAATCGCAATGGTCAACACAAAAACAAGCAGCAAAACTTTTCCAACAACAACTCATGCTCTTTTGCAAACAACCACAATAACTGGTCTGCTGCACACTAACAACAAAGGTATGACACCCGCAGTCCTTGACCTTACCTTGGGAAATGTCAGATATGCGGTGTTTAGGGCCATGGAGCCAAACACTCTCCCCAGCTTCAAAAACTCCAGATGTTGACTCAATCTAGTCCATTTAATCAATGGAAACCACATGCTAATCTTGTCTCTGCATCAAACTACAACACCAACAAATACTTACTAGATTGTGGTGCCTCTTACCATGTCATCTCCGACTTCAAGAACTTGTCACTACATCAACCATATAATGGATCAGATGATTTAATGGTGGAAAATGGAGACACGTTGTCAATAACACACACTGGTTCCATATTTCTACCCTCACCCAATAACACATTACTTTTGAATAAAGTTCTATGTGTACCTCAGGTTCATAAGAATATGGTTTCGGTTTATCGGCTTTGCAACACTAATAATGGGTTTGTTGCATTCTATCCGGCTTCTTTTTAGGTGAGGAATCTTAGCACGGGGGCGTTGTTACTCCAAGGAAAAACTAAGAAAGGTCTCTATGTGTGGCCGATAACACAATAGCAAGCTTCAACCTTGTTTACAGTTCCAACTTCAAAAACGACTCTCTCTTCTTGGCATTCCCGCTTGGGACATCCCTCTTCATATGTTTTACAAGCTGTTATTTATCGTTTCAAGTTACTAACTGTGTCAACTTCTAAACACCAAACACCTTGCTCATATTTTTTTTTTTTTTGAATAAGAGACACAAGTTGCCATTTTATCAATCTAGTTTTACATCTTCTCGACCTTTTGAACTTCTCTTTAGTGATGTCTGGAAATCACCTATTCACTCAACAGAGAATCATAAATACTACCTGGTCATTATGGATCGTTAATCACGCTATACATGGCTCTATTAACGAAAAATCACAGGTCAAAGACATTTTCATAGCATGCAAAGTCCTTGTAACAAAATAAACTGCAAACGAGAATAGACACCTTATTCACAGATAATAAAGGCGAGTTCTTGGCTATGAAGTCTTACCTTCTCAACAGTGGAATTTCACATTTGACGTCACCACCGCATATTCCTGAACACAACGAGATTTATGAGCATAAACATCGCCATGTGGTATAGACTGGCGTCACCCTCTTATCTACAACATTAGTTCTGAAACCTTACTAGTAGTACGCATTCATTACCGCCACCTACGTGATCAATCAGCTACCTACTCTAGTCATTGACAATCAAACGTTGTATGAGAAACTATCAAGACCAAACCAAAATCTAGAACCCCTACGCATATTTGGCAGTTTGTGCTTTCCGTGGTTGCGTCCCTACGCTCCTCACAAACTTGCATATTGGTCTTTGCGGTGTGCTTTTCTTGGCTACTCCTCATCTCAATCAACATATCTTTGTCTTGACGTCGCAGATGGTCGAATTTATGTCTCTCGACATGTAACATTTATGAAACGAGCTTCCTGTTTTTCACAATCTCTGATGTATCGTCCAACAAAGCATCTCCTTCTAATACTGTCTTGTTATCGCATGCTGCAGTAACTACAGTTCTTCCTCTACCTCATCTAGTAATAGCTCTTTCGTGCTTTGCCCCTCACGCGCCTCCTTCACTGCGATTTCATCTCCTCAGGTATGTGCTCGTCAAACTCTATCTACTTCTCTGTCACCAAACTCTGAGCCCATTGCTTCAAATCAAAATGGACCTACACCCCAAGCCCAACATCCACAAACCACATTTTTATCACCATAAAACTTAGCCCACTCGATTACTCACCCATCTCATATTACCTCGAGCCTCGTCAAACACCTTCAACATCTGCAGCGACCCACTCACACTTAAGCCCACTAGCTACTCATCATCCCCAATCTCCAACTACTCCCACAAAGTCATCTCAACAACCTCTGACATCTCTTACCACCGAACCACCACCTACTAATTTTTGAAATTCATACCGATTTATAACTCTTTATAAATATTAATTACGAATTCAATTTCCCAGGATTCGTGCAAATTATGAATCAAATATAAATCATAAGGTATAAAATATACCTGGTAATTACGCAGCGGAAAGGTTAACAGAATTAGTCGAGGTTTCTGAGCACTCCAAGTGTCGTGCCTCTACCGGTATCCACACGCACACAAACAGGATCGAAAGCGGTAAGCTAGTACCTCACGAGATCAAATCTCGAAAGAGTTGTCGCGAAAAACTATTCATCTATGCCTATTTTCTCTCTCTAGGAGTTTTCTCACATTAATAAAAATTGTTACTTCTAACACTTAGGTTTAACGTGTATATATATATACATAATGATTGTGTTAACTTATGGGCCATTTAAAGCCCAATTACAAAAAATGTGATTATAAATCACATATGTATATATCATATATATACACATCACATTATATATATATATATATATAATATTTAATATATGTATATCTTATATAGCATATATGTATTTATATCCAACAATCCATTTTTCTTAGGTGTGTGACCCAGTAGGATTATATAATATTAGCAATGGATTCATAAATCACATATTATAAGCGGTCTCTAGCAAAACATTATAACCACCTAATTTTATATAATTGTCAAACTTTGACACTACAACTTTATCTAGAGTAAGTACAAAAAGATTTCAGGACATTCCCCACAATCTCCCACTTGTACTGGAATCATCTATTCCTATCTATATCTCGATCTAAGCATAAGGCAAGAAACTGTGTCATCCTTATTTAAGCTAGATCACGTTTATCGAACTCTGATTTATATTGATCAACCAAACGACTGACATTCACCTTGTTTTAGCGCGGCCATGCATTTTTCAGTATCAAATCTTTGATAGGCCCTGAGATATCTATCTCCCGTTATATG
>OVBE01005552.1:0-21511 GCA_900406425.1 Iberis pinnata | reverse complement strand
AGTATATTTCATTTTTTGTAGTCTATTTAGAACATAAAGAAGCAAAATAAAAAGTTAAAACAAAGGATACAAACAAAATACTCAACATTTACAAAAGCATTTATTTGCACAATAATTCAAATTGAATGAGTTCTTAATCTTAAAAATAGAATATGAGGAATTTTTTGGGAAGATTATGAAAATTGAAAGAAGATTAAAAGATTTTTTTATTGAGTGTTTTTTATTTTAAAAATGACTTTTATATGATTTATGATTTTAAAACCCACTTAGATGAGACATGGGCGGTCCGACTAACAAAGATTGTGGGTCAAGTGACCCATCCAAAATTGTTGTACAAAATTTTTTTGTATTAAAATTGTTAAAATTTAGTAATTTTCATCATAATTTTTTTATTAACGACACTCCTAATTTCAAGTGTAATATTCAAAAGTATAATTTTGATGAGAAATTCCATGATATACTACAAAATAGTTTCACGTTCCAAAAATACCACTTCCAAATGTTCCAATAATATCACTATTTTTTCAAAGATATCATAAACATAAATAATTAAATTTTAAAGATTATGAATTTAAATGTTTGGGGTTTGAGTTTATTAATTAGAGTTTAATGTTTAGTTTTGGATGGTTTATGGTTTAATTTTTTCATTGGGGTAGTTTTGGGGGTTTAAGATTTAAATTTTGAAAATTTTGAAGTTATTTCATATTCTTGTTTTTTTTGGAACAAAAATAATTTTGTGATATTTGAAACAAATTAAAAACATGTGATGTTTAACAAATTAAAAATATATGATATTTTTTTTAAAAAAACCTATTTTGTTGGTATTTTAAGAATTCTCAATTTTAATTTACGTATTTATAAAATTTATATTTTGATCTACCTAAAATTATTTTCTAGATCTACCACTAAGATGAGATGATGTGGAAGTATGAGAAGAAAGTAAAAACTTCCTAACTATATAATAGATTGTAGAAAATATTTATGTATTAATTAATATATTAAAAATACAAAAATTCATATACATTCATAATTACTAATAATAATGGCCTAGTAACCTAGATTCACATTGTGAATAAATCATAAAGTCACAAACATAATCTATTTAAATATCACTTCCATCATTATAAATCTCCATATCTGGAGAGAAACTAAAAAAAATCATATAGCAAACAATTAAAAAATTTTATGAAAGAGCAACCAATGATTTTGAAGGTTTATTATCCTGTGTTTATATTCAAAATAACATTAATATATATGTTACTAATATATATATATATATGATGATTTTTCATGCAAGATGGATAAAAACTAAAATCAAAAGAGGAAATCTCCGATGATCCCAGAACAACTTTTAGAAGAATCAAGAATAAACATTACCGTAAATATGGCGAAGAAAGAAGTCGAATCTTAATACAGAGCGCATATGTTATTAATGAAAAATACCCTTCTCAGTATGAACAGTATATGGTGTATAAGATGAAATCAGCAAAACGCAAAACCAAATTATCTATGCTGTATGTGACATGTGATATTTATTATGTTTTCTTTTATTATATTAGTATCTAATCTGCATAATAGTAAAAAAAATTTAAACATAATAATTATGATAAATTTTAATTTACAGAATAAATTAAACATAAAATAATAAAAATTTACATTAATAACCAACAGAAAAATATATACAAAAACGATTAAGCATTCAAGCTTTAACCTAAAAATATAACACCACCTGATATGTAGTTAACGTTGTAGAGATGAGTGTGTATGAGTTTATTATTAGTACATTCCTTTTCAGTCTTGAGTTGACTCAACTCCTTTTTCAGATTGAAGTTTTGAGTATTCTTGATTTTTTCCAAAATTGAGACCATCAAATCGATTTTGGCTGTCCTAACTTCGGCTTCATGTCGATCTTCCATAACTTCCATTTAAATTTTCATATGTTTCATTACCGTCTTGTACTTTGTCGAAGTGGACAGTCTTCTAATCCTTTACGGATCAATGTATGTATCATAAAGGCTATGATTCATCTTTTAGGTTAAAAGAAAGAGGTAGATATTGTGTTTTAGTTTTTTTGTGAAGGTTTAAGTTATAAGCGTTTAGGTTTTAATAACAAGAAAATATATAAGAATTTAACATCATTTATTTTTATTTTTTTGAAGTTGTTAAAATGTCTTATCATCTTCATCGAAGGTTAAGTGTATTTTATATTTAGTTTGAGGTTAAAATGTTGTTGATATGTAAGTAGGTTAAATGTATATGACATCAATAAATGTGTTTTATGATGTCGGTTT
Source organism: Iberis pinnata (assembly GCA_900406425.1). NCBI lineage: Eukaryota > Viridiplantae > Streptophyta > Magnoliopsida > Brassicales > Brassicaceae > Iberis > Iberis pinnata. Next base: position 19,220 of record OVBE01005552.1, on the reverse strand, counting down.
TCAATGTAAAATTCAATTAGTGAATTTCGTTGAAACTATTTTTCTTTATTTATTTGTATCACAATTACTAATTAATGTAATTAGGTTAACCATATAGAATAATAATAATAAATTTATAATTTAGGAACAATAAAATTTTAATTATATATTAATTACATATATTTATTACATAATATTAAAATTATTAGTATATAAAATATTATAAATATTATAATTTTTGGTAAATAAAATATAGGATAAATTACATTCAACTATTTACACAAAAGTGGCATTTATGTTTTTGGTGTACTTTCAGTTGTAGCAATTACTCTTTTATCCTCACAGTGGGCTTCACGAGAGGAGAGTGTGCGAGTGGGTTTCATTATATATCACTTTTACCCTATCAATCATATATCACGTCGAATTTCATTATTAGAACACTGTAACAATTCGAATTTATACTTTCTTCACCAGTGTTGTTTGAAATTAAATCCCATTCGAGAGGTTCGAAGGTTTTCATACTATTAATTTCAACGGCGACTGTATCATGAGCTTGAAATTAGATAACCGTTGAAAATGGCAGGAAGGGAATCGTTAGGGACGACGCCGATGTCGACCAAAATCTGCCTCGGCGGCTGTTTGCTACAGACAAGTACCCAAAATCCAGGTTAAACATTTATTCCAAACTTGATTATCTTGCTATGGTTGTCGTCAAGTTGAATGGTACTCCCGAACTCGACATGATTTTGGATTCATCTTTCGGTAAATTGTTTGACATCCTGCTCTCTCATTGCCCGATGGCGTCCAAACTTGTACACGCATTGTTGTGCTGTCAAGTTGTAACCAAACGGAAGTATGAGCCATGGACGGTTTTTGGAGGACACCCACTCAGATTTTCATTGCTTGAGTTCGCAACTATAACCGGACTGTCATGTGAAAGTTACCCGGATGGTTATGAATCTGATTGTAGGGATAACACTGTGGGCTCTGTTAGTCAATACTGGTCTCAGTTGATAGGCAACAACACTAAAATAACTCTGGACGATATCAGCATGCTGCTTGATTCAGAATCAGAGACACATGGTTGGCGTAAATTGCGGATTTCTCTAATACTTATTGTTGACGGAGTTCTGATTGCAACACATCAGATTGGTCGTCCAACCCCTAGGTATGTTGAAATGATAGAGGATGTAGAGTCATTTTTTAAGTTTTCGTGGGGCAGAGAATCATTTTTCCGAACAGTACAAGTGATGATGCCTAAGAAAGGAGGAGCTAAGAATGAAGACACGGTAGCAAATTTCTATCAACAGCTCAAGCAGAAATCTATACGGTTACAAGATTTTCCATTGGTGCTACAAATTCTGGCATGCTAGTCTATTAGTGGTCTTTCAAACAAGAATCATAGGTCTTTCAAACAAGAATCATATGGAAGAGAACTGTATTAAGGACACCACATTTGTGAATCTGCCAAAGGTGCCTCATATCTTTTTAAACGATATTATGGAGGTAGAGAATAGCGCTGAAGTAAGTGTCATTTGTTTGTCTGTTGTACTTAGTTGTTACATACTTAAATTTTCACCATGTAACATTTGTGATTTTGTAAATGTCATAGTTATCTGTTGTGCCCATGATGGTTGCTGATGAGGCGTGGATACGTAATGGATATGGCGAGATTGACGATGAGGTTATAGAAAAGAATGTAATGTACATGGAGAAACTAATCAAGGATTGTCACATTTTTTGGAAAACCAATTGGGGTGGTGGTGACTCAACTCAGCCAATGTACACTCTCGAGATTGAGAAAATTACACCACATGTCCATATTCCAAAAGCTGTACGAGACCCTTGTACAAAAGCCAGTCAGGTGTCGTGCGCGTGGGGTGTATAATGAAGTTGGACATAGTGGAGGAGAAAATGTGGATGATATCAAGGAATGGATGGAAGTCTATTTAGCAGGGATGAAAGACGAATTGTTAATTTAGGTTAATTAGAGAAGGAATTCATGTTTTTTTTTAAAAAAGACGATTTTCTTACAGACGGAGTGCTAGTAAGTCCAGGAAAAAGCGCACTCATGTTGAGAAAAAAACGCTAAAATCCACAGGTCATGTTGGCGATTTGTCTGAACGTGTTTTGGACCATGAAAATGTGGTAGATTGGACTTCATATGAACCTGTTAGTGCTATTGTTGCTGAATTAGGCTAGGAATCTAAGGTATTAGTTAAGCGCTGCATATACACAAACAGTTAGGGCTGTATGTTCACATTACATATAACAATGTTTTTTTCAGTGTCACGAACTTGTAGCATGTGAGGCGGATTTTACAGTCCATGTATTCACCAACTTGTCCATTGATTATCATGTCGTCCCATTACTAGCAAACAATTTGTACACCATATGTAACTGTATTTGCAGCGAACCGCATTGGTTGCAAAAACCATGGAAGTTAATCCTGACGCTAACACTGAGAAGTACAAGGAGGTTAGGATAATATCCCAACGACGTAATAGTAACATTTTCAAGTTAAACTTTGAAATGATAAGACATATATTATTGTAGGATTCCGAACCAAGCCATGGATCAATGGAAAAAAGTGGATCGCAGTTTGAAGAAGTTGTGAACGCGATCGTCCAAATGGAGGTTGTGAACGAGCCGAATAAACATGCAAGAACGATAGTGATATCTCTACATCTTACATGTTTTAGGAATGCATTTATTATCATTTTTAGGTTTTATATGTTGTCAATAGGTTGCATTAGTGGAGTTACTTAACGACTTTGCATGTTTAGGACAATTTCGCATTAACATTGCACACATGTTGCATTTTGGAGATTTTTAGGTACTTTGTGAAATTTCAGAGCATCATGGACAAGTTGAAGAAGGAGAAGTAAAAGTACAAGCCAAGGCCAAGCCGAGAAAAGTTGCTACTTGATCACTATCCAGCCATTAGAGCTCGATCATATGCTGCAGCCAAGCCAAGAAATTCAACTCGATCAAGTGCCATGACCAAGCCAGCACTTGGCCAAGTCTCGTGCAAACTCGATCAGCCAGCTCGGCTAAGCCAATGCCGCAGCCAACTTGATCAGAGCTTGATCAGTTATTGATCAGAGTTGCGGCCAAGTACCATGCACAACTCGATCAAGCCAGTACCATTCTCAGATCGATCAGAACTCAATTAGATGCGGCCAAAGACGAGGGGCACTCGATCAACCACGAATCGATCAGCCAAGTCTTCATCGAGTCCATAGCCAAATTTTCATCAAGTTATAACCAAGCCGTGTGCCATGACCAAATCGACCAGCACAGCTCGAGAACAGCTCAATCACAGTTCGNTTTTAATCATTTGTCTTTTAGTGGTTTAGGGTTTTTCCTAAATCACTATATAAACACTAAACGCGCCCCCATCTGATTTTATCCTTTATTTTATGCTCTTCTTTTAGGGTTTTCTCTTTGTTTATGTTTTTGAATGTTCTTGGAGGATCAAACCAATATCTTTCTATAAAATATATTTTTGTTTATGATTTCTTTTGACTTATGCTTGTTTTAGTTTAAGGTTCATGAATATCTGGTGCATGTTGATCTTTCATTTATGTTCTTCAATTCATTTTATGGATTTAATCATTAGTTTCTGGGCGACCTATTGATGCTGGTGATGCTCCAAACATTCACACTCAACGTTATGAGATTGCTCCACCAGCTGTGAACAACAACAATTTCGAAATCAAGCACAGCTTGATTGCAATGGTTCAAGTGAACAAATTCCATGGGATACCAATGGAGGACCCCCTTGATCATCTTGACGAGTTTGACCGACTTTGTAGTTTTACAAAGATAAATGGCGTTATTGAGGATGCTTTCAAGCTGCGACTTTTCCCTTTCTCCTTGGGTGACAAGGCCCATCAACGGGAGAAGGCTCTACCTCAAAATTCCATTACATCATGGAACGATTGCAAGAAATCTTTCTTTTCCAAGTTCTTCTCAACTTCAAAAACATCAAGGTTAAAACAAAATCTCTAGTTTTGCACAAAAGAATGTTGAGACATTCTGTGAAGCTTGGGAGAGGTTCAAGGGGTATACATTGCAACTTCTTCACCATGGTTCAACAAAGAGTCACTTCTCACTACTCTCTATAGAGGAGTCTTACCGAAGATCAGGGTGCTTCTTGACACTGTCAGCAATGGCGGGTACTCGCCATGTGCGAGAAAACAAGCATGGTTCTGAATTGGGAAAAGTGCCATTTCATGGTAAGGGAAAGAATTGTCTTAGGGCACAAGATTTTTTAGAAATGATAGAAGTGGGCAAGGAAACGATTGACGTGATGATGCAACTGCAACCGCTAGGGACAGTAAAAGATGTCATATATTTTCTGGGGCATCCAGGGTTTTACATAAGATTCATCAAGGATTTTTTGAAGATAGCCAGGCCCTTAACAAGGTTTTTGTGCAAAGAAATTGAGTTTAACTTCGACTCTGAATGTCTGAAAGCTTTCCACCACATCAAAGAAGCCCTGATACCTGCCCCAATAGTTCAAACTCCAAACTGGTATTACCCATTTGAGATCATGTGTGATGAGTCTAATTATGCAGTTGGAGCTGTTTTGGGGAAGAAAATAGACAAGAAGGTGCATGTAATCTACTATGCAAGTAGAACAATGGATGAATCTCAAGAAAAGTATGCCACAACAGAGAAAGAGTTGCTAGCAGTTGTCTTCGCATTTGAAAAATTCAGAAGTTTCTTGGTTGGTTCAAAGGTTATAGTCTACACGGATCATGCAACACTAAGGTATATCTATGCGAAGAAGGAGACTAAACCAAGGTTATTGATATGGATCCTATTATTGCAAGAATGCGATATGAAAATAATAGACAAGAAGGGGATCGAAAATGGAGTAGTAGATCATTTTTCTAGAATGAGGATTGATGATTCAGTTCCAATTGATGATTCTATGCCTGAAAAACAACTCATGATGATCCACACTTGTGCCTTTGTAGAAGCAGAAGTGGTAACCACAAGAAAAATACCTTGGTATGCGGATTTGATTAACTTCAAGGTTTGTGGAGAAATACCTGAAGACTTAGATGCTTACAAGAAGAAGAAGAAGAAGTTCCTGAGTGATGTGAATCATTACTATTGGGATGACCTTTTTCTCTACAAAAAAGGTCTGGATGGATTATTCAGAAGGTGTATAGCTAAAGATGAAGTGAGAGGAGTTCTGGAACATTGTCATGGTTCCACTTATGGAGGAAATTTTGCAACATTTAAGACTATTCAGAAGATCTTGCAAGCTGGTCTATGGTGGCCAACCATGTTCAAGGCCACACATAGCTTCATTTCCAAGTGTGATCCCTGTCAAAGAGCTGGAAGTATTGGGAAAAGGAATAAAATGCCTCAGAACCCAATTCCGGAGGTTGAATTGTTTGGCGTTTGGGGTATGGACTCCATGGGGCCTTTCAATCCTCCTTCATTCGAAAACAACTACATTCTGGTGGTGGTTGACTATATCTCCAAATGGGTTGAGGCAGTTGCATGTTCAACTAATGATGCAATTGTGATTCTGAAACTTTTCAAGAGTGTGATCTTTCCCATATTTGGTATACCAAGAGTGGTCATAAGTAATGATGGGTCTCATTTCATCAACAAAGTGTTTGAGAATTTGTTGAAGAAGTATAGGGTGAAGCACAAGGTGGCGACGCCTTATCATCCACTAACCAGTGGACAGATTAAAGTCTCCAACAAACAGATCAAGGCTATTTTGGCAAGGTTGTGGGAACTTCAAGAAGAGTCTGGTCAACCAAGCTTGATGACGCACAATGGACATAAAGGGCAGCCTTCAAGAAACCAATAAGGAGCACACCATTCCAGCTACTCTATGAGAAAGCATGCCATCTACCGGTGAAGTTGAGTACAAGGCACTCTGGGTGACTAAGCTCCTGAATGTCGATCTCAAGACAACTCAAGAAAAGAGGGAAATGAACCTACATGAACTTGAAGAGATCAGAATTGAAGTTTATGAAAGTTCCAAAGTTTATAAAGAAAGAACCAAATTCTTCCATGACAAGAAGATTTTGGTTAAGGAATTTAAAGCTGGTGATCAAATGCTCCTCTTCAATTCAACACTCAAGTTATTTCCAGGGAAGCTGAAATCAAGGTGGTCTGGTCCATTCTCGATCAAGGAAGTTCTGCCTTATGGTGCCATAACTCTGATTGCAAAATCTGGAGAAGAATTCACAATGATAGAGTCATTTCGGAAGGGACCTCAGTTCTCCTTGGAGAGCCATCTCAGGGTTAATAGAATTTAAACAAGAAGTTAAGCTTAGTGACTTTAAAGAAACTCATTTGGGAGGAAGTCGCATGTCTATCCTTGTACATAGAGAATTTTCAATTTATGTTTTGTTTTTCTTTTAACATTCAAGTTTTTGTTTAGTTTTGGTGTTTCAGGTACCATAGGATCATGTCTTGGACACTTGGTATAGGGGAAAGAGGAACACATGATTAACTTGGCCAAAAACTTGGACCACTCCCGAGCCGAAACATTTTTGTTCAATCGAGCCAAAGCACTAACCACGATCAGGGAGCTCGATGATATCTCTGAATTTTAGTGGTTTTGAGAAGTCATTTACCATGATTTTAGTGTCATTTAGATGTTAACATGTTGCATCCATAGGACTTTCTTAGTAAATTTGCATTTTTAGGTAGTTTTGCATTAGCATTCGCATACATATGCATTTTGGAGACATTTCAGGTACTTATGGAATTATCGAAGCATTTTGGGAGTTTTTAGACATCAACTAATTGAGGAGAAAAAAAATGCAAAAACCAAGACAAGGACTTGACCAAAACTTAGCCAAAACCAAGTCAAGTGATCATCGAGCCCAACATGATCATGGCCAATTCCGTCATCAAGCCATGATCAAGCCAAGTCCACCTCAACCAAACACAAACCTGGCTCGACGACATCATGTCTCCAGCCAAACATATCTTGGCTTGATCACTAGCTCCCCTCTATCACACCTTTCCCTCGGCCAACTACTTACGCCTCGGTGGAAAACCTCGATCAAGACCCTTTTTCCCTTGACCAAACTCCCTCAACCAGCTCGAGCTGCTCCCCTTCGACTCGATCACCCGAGAAGATGGCTTGATCACTCGAGAATTCCAACCTGAGACGCCTCGATCACCTTCTTCTGAGCCACCTCGATCACCTTCTTCTGAGCCGCCTCGATCACCTTCTCCCGAGCCGCCTCGACCATGCCTCGATCACACAGCCCATGATGCATCGATCTGCTCCATCTTCTGGCTTGATCACTACATCGAGCCCATCTCGATCACCTCATCGAGCCGTCCTCATTCCGACTCGATGATCTATACCAAGATGACCCAGTTTCGGGGTAAGAAGAATCATTAGGGATTTTTAGACATTTGTATTTTAGTGTTTTTAGGGCTTTCCTAAACCACTATATAAGCCCTAAAAATGCCTCTTTTTGGACGAATATTTATTGTATGCCATTTTGGGTTTTGTCTAGGTTTTCTTTTTCAGCTTTTCCTCTGATTTTTTGTCTTGATCATTAGTTTATGGCTTTCAGAAATCCATGTTCTTGCTGTTCTTGATCATCATCTTCTGCATCTCTGATTTTTCGTCTTGATCATTAGTTTCTGGGTTTCAGATATTCCTGTTCTTGCTGTTCTTCATAGTTTGACTTTTGATCTTGATGTTTTGCTTAGCAGTTATGTTTTCTGAGTTTTATGATTTTGTAGTTTCCATGTGTAGTAAGTAGTTACCAGGTTCCATGAGGATGGGGTAGACTAGTGTTGAATCCTTGTTTTTCCTAGATGCCTAAGTTGATTGTCTATAGATCCCTTCTGTTTCACTGTTCTTCATGCTTATTTCTTTCTGATCAACTGAAATATGATATTAGCCATTTTCGCACCCAAAAGGTGTCTGATGAAATGTTTGAACAAGTGATTTCAGAGATTTTCATACCTAGCCTAAGAGATTAGATGTTTAGGGTTTTTATTGGCTTTAGCAGATTGGTTCTTCATGCATGCTAGAAAGTGTTCCTTTAACGAGAATTAGGTTTGGATATTGCTTAGGTTGAAATCATTTATCAAGGGATTGGACTTAGTTGTTTATGAATCTTCTGTCTTGGGATTATCTCATTGTTTGAGGTATATTAGGTGTCTAGGTAGTACAAGGAGGATGACTGGTCAATTACCCTCATCCTTAGGAACTGTTTCCCCCTTGATTACTTTTTACCCCCATTTTCTCTTCTGCTTTTATTTCACTTGTTGTGTACTCTTAGTTTCTGTTTATGCATGTTAGCTTTCATGTCCTGTTTATTTTTAGCATGTCTTGTTCGTTTAGGATTGTCAGATAACGACANCAGATAACGACACATCTTTCTTGTTTGGCTTGAATCACTAGACCCAATTTCATCTAGAGTGGTTAATAGCACACCTGATTGGATTGACACCTATTAATACTGCAATGACATGATAGTGTGATAGGAATTAACCGTATAAACTTAACTATCACTCGATCAACAAGCTCTTTTAAGAAGCTCGAGCAAAATATTTCACGGCCGACACATGTTTGCTCGATCACTCGATCACTCGGCTCAATCACTTGATCAACTGCTCAACAAAATTTTGGTCCTATGGTCGATCACTCGACTTGGACCCGAGACCAAAATTTTTCACAATCAAGCCAAAGGTCTTACCAAGCCCAACCAACTCGATCAACTGATCAACACCCGCACTCAATCACACACATGAGCCAGATAATTTTTCACATCAAGTCGAGCCAGACTCGATCAAACAGCATGATCACTACGTAGATCAACTGGCTCGATCAACTGTTTGCGCAAGAGCTTGATCAACATTCACGTCTCACTCAATGGATCATTGCTTCTCCATTTCGCCAACAAATAAAATCTTGCCACAATATCTTAACTTGGCCGACACATCAACTCGGTTACTCTCATTTTCTCCCCACTTGGCCAACTCTTTAATAATGATAAACACTTTCTTTTTCTCCTGCCAGCCCATGCCACATGAAGACAAGGGAGTGTCCTCTCCAACTTTTCAGAAGATTCCCTGCGAAGCTCATCTCCTCCACATGTTTACAAGACCACACCTCCACCACAAGCTCCAACCACCAATCTCCTCCACATATTTTTTCGGATATTTTCCATCACTCTCAAATTTTCTATTACCTTCATAATACCATTGCTCTTACATTTTCTACATATTTGGTCTTTCATTCGATTTTCCTGAAGATTTAGCATGTAACTCCTAAATTTTCAAGATTCTACAGATTTTCACCAAGCTTTTAAAGAACAATCACTCGGTTTTTAGTTCTTAAACTCCTAAACCTTATGATTTTTTCGGTTAGATTTGAAACTCAATTTTTAGTACTATATGAAACTTTGAAACTTGGTTTTGGTTTCTCTGAAATTCAATTTTCTTTCTCATGTCTTGATTCCTCAACTCTCTGAATTTTTTTTTTGAACTCTGGTTTCAGTTTTTGAAATTCAGATTGATAAACCTCCTTGAATCATCAAACTTTTTTTGGTTCCTAAACCTCCTTGTATCATCAAACTCGTTTTGGTTCCTAAACCTCCTTGAATCATCAAACTTGGTTTTACCTCTCAGAATTTTGATTTGATAAATGATTTTGATGATAAACGACATTCTTCTATCAATTTTGAACAAGTTTATAAACGGTTTTTGTTGCTCACCAATCTCCTTAGTTAATGATAGTTCTTCACTTGCTAGCATATGATTTAACCGATTCAAACTCTTTGGCTTCTAATGAAATACATGACTTGTTGGTTCTGTTGAAAGCGTTTCTAATCTATTCGAATTGTCTACTGTTTTTTTTTTTTCCAGGATCACGACACTCAACATGTCTAGAGCATCAGCTAAAATAATTGCCAAAAATCTTCACAGAGCCAAAGTAGCATACAACAATTTGCAAAACCAAATGGAGATCGCACTTAAAGCACCAATGCTCACTGCGAAGAAGAAGCAAGCGAGGAGCATTGCTGAAAATTTCAAAGGACCAGGGAAATTTATCAAATTGATCAGATGGATATTTCGGAGGAAGAGCCAGTGTTCACTCCCAAGCAGCATCAATCAAGGAGTATTGCTGAAAAATTTCAAAGAACCAAGAAAGCCTATCAACCCGACCAATTGGGGATCAAAGAAATTGAACCAGATCTCACTGCTAAGGAGAAGCGAGCTATCATAAAGAAAGAGGCTGAATTCTCACGGAAGAAGAAAGACATCAAGAAGGGAAAGAAACTAGTGCTAGTAGAAGAGGATGAGAGTAGTGATGATCCGAATTATGAAGAAGATGCGAGTGTTCAAGGGATTTAACACCAGTTTGAGCACATGTCCACCATGCTCAAGGAAAAAGTTTCCAAAAAGTGACCAAACAACCTATAGAGTCGGAGTACATTTCCGCTCTATTTTCACGAGGTTTCAAGGGCACAAGGTTTCCGCACAAACACACGATGGAAGCTCTCGGAATCGAGAAAGACGTGGATTATCTATTCAAATTGGCCAATATTGATACATTCATGGAAAATCATCCTGATGCTTTCCAAGATGAGACTTGCTCTTTTCTAGCATCTCTTCAGATTCATCATGGTGACTAAGACTCCCCGGGATACATCAAGTTTCAGTAAGGGGAGATGAATATCAACTCACAATTGCCAAATTGGATCATCTATTTGGATTCCCATCAGGAGATGACACAATCCAAGATTTTTCTAAAAACGAGCTTGATGGACTATGGAGAACCATCGGGTTCGACGAGTATGGTTCAAGCATATCGAAGAGTGCAAGTATACAAAACCCAGTAGTGAGATACTTCCACAAATCTGTTGCTAACACCATGTTTGGGAGAGAAATAACTGGGAGGGTAAATGAAGGCGAATTAGGAATGATCGACTTGGCACTAAAGTCTACTCTAAAGCGCACTTTTGATGGTCGGCTGATGCGTGGCGACCGAGCTAACACTAGCCTTTCTTGCATTTTGATCAACCACCTGCTGGGGTATAAAGATTGGGCAAGGACGTTACATAGAAAATGGAAAAGAGATGAATTGACCATCGGAAGAGTTGTGACTCCTATACTCCGAGCTTGCAAGGTCCCTCTACATTATGAATGTCATCCAGCAAGGTGGATAGATCTCAAATATTTAAAGAAGAAAAATTTATTTGAAGGACCAAAGGAGAAGAAGTTTTACAAATTCATCCATCCACGTTTAGGGTAATCACAATTGTTGCTCCCAAACACTTCCATCACCACTATCAGGAAGAGAGACAACATCAACTTCGAACTAAATGAGGATGTCCTATACTACTCAGAGGATGAAACAGTTGCTAGAGTGGCTGCTGATATAGCTGCTGAGGGCACACATGCTTCAGGTGAGATAGAGATGGAGGAACCTGAATGTTACTACTTTGAAGAAGCTCCGAAAACCAAGAAGGGAAAAACCTTGGCAGAAGCTCACAAGAACATTGGCCTGCTCCAAAATTGGCAGAAGTTCTAGGACAAGTACATCAAGAGAACATTCAAGGATTTAACCACCCAAATCAAGTATCTCACTGCAAAGCAAGCTCTTTTGGGTGACATTAGTCTCCCTTGTGGGAACCGAGATTTTCACTGTTGATTTCCGTTAGTTACGAAAAATCAGAGAGAACTCTAACTTTCCAGAGATCCCGGATTTCTGTGAGTCAAACACGAACTAAATCAGAATACAAACGATAAATAATAAACATATGATTTTAAGGACAAAATAGGGAAAAAGAGGTTTCTTATTTCGAATCTGCGTATGAGCATGATACAATAGGTGATAGCTATGTGAGCTGTTGGCGAGTTCCATAGTACGAAAACCTAAGACTAGTAAACCTAATCGAGTCGCAGCTCGCTAACAAAATCAGAAAAATAGTCTAAAGCCCTAAGTATTTCTAGGGCAGAGAGAGTTGAACGTCCCTTGAACCATCTCTTGATCTTTCTTATATAGGCTTCACGATTAATCTGTCTTCCGTTCCTCTACGAAAATCTTCCTTTCTTGATTGATTCTTCTGCAGAAATCTTCCTTTTATGGATTTCTTCTATTTCTTCTTGTCTTGAAAGACAAGCTTCTACCGTCATTATGCTTGGGATCAATTATTTTCTTGAATCTTAAGTGGGCCGTTATTGTGTTTTAGGCTTCGTTGGACTGTTTTACGGTTTAGGAAATTTTTACGGTTCTTGTCGAGAAAACAAACTTTCACGCAACAATATGATCGAAACCTTTGCGGAAATGTTATTCTGATTGCATAAATGAGACAACATAAAAGTCTAAGTCGATTTCAAGTGTTCTATACGATTGAGTAATATGAAACGATTTCACGATCTTTTTACGAGTCGAGGGAAGTTATCGTACGAAAAAAACGGGTCTTACAATTTTTATTGTAAAACCCCAATGGAAGCTCAAAACGATACAAAACAAGAGATGATTTATCTGGAATGATACGAAGAACATATACAATTCATCTCGCCAGTTGGCGAGATGAATTTCTTGTCCGAATTCATCTTGCCAGTTGTCGAGGTGAATTTTCTGATTCATCTCGCCAACTGGAAAGATGAATTTCTTTTCCGAATTCATCTCGCCAGTTGGCTAGATGAATTCTCCGATTCATATCTCCAACTGGAGAGATGAATTTCTTGTCCGAATTCATCTCGCCAGTTGGCGAGATGAATTTCTTGTCCAAATTAAGCTCGCCAGTTGGCGATTCTATGATTGTTGTCCGATTCTTCTACAATATATTTTTATGGCCTTNGATTCGACTAGTGCGGTTTGATGTTCGGATCGTGTGATTAATATTTCCATAATAGCTTTTAGACATCAATTTTGTCGTGACCGTTTTTAACTCCAACATCCCCCCTCCCCAAGGTGCTCTCACAAGAAGCCACTCCACCACCACAGGTCCAAGGAAACCAAGCAAGGTGCAACCACCCCGACATTCCTCTTATGAACCCTACACGACCCAAAGGAAGAAGAGGCAAAATTACGCAAAGCACAACTTCGGAGCTGATAGCAAGCTGGGTTTTGAACCGCTCCAACACGAAGCATCAAGCTCTTTTCCAGCCTACATTGCGGAGAGCATGAACTCCCACAATTCCTCCTTCTTCAACTCAAACTGAGGTCCATCTCAAACATGACCATTGTCTGATCCGTTGCATTTTCATTTGTGTTTGTTTTCTGTTTATGTGTGTTTATGTGTTTGTTTTCTATTTATCTCATAAACTCTCCTGAAAATTTGAATTACAAAAGAGACTGTATAATTTAAGTTTGGGGAAGGGTTTAGGAACCATCTGATGAAATTTGTGTTTGTTCTATTAAAATCCATCATGCATATCATCTAAGTCATAAAAAAATCAGAATTTTTTTTTCGAAAATCAATTTAAAAACAGAGTATTCATGTAGTTGCATTAGCTTGTTAGGATTGTATTTACGTTTGGAAATTGCACTTGCATAGGAAACTAGGATGATAACAAACTTGTAAATGTGCTGCTTCATTAGATAATGTCAATGTCCTGGTTATTTGTTGTCTAATGCATCGTATTTAAATTTGAACTAAGGCTGCACCATGCTCAAAATCTATGATTGCATGATCTATTCTTAATTGAAACATGTTGTGATCTGATGCTTTTCTCTATCTATTTGAACCTGAACTTGATTTATAATTATCATGTCTATGCATTAGATTTTGAACTCATAGATACAACATACATACTTGGGTTTTCTTCTACCATTCTACCACTTTTGATAATCCAAGTAGTTTCCCTCCTTGAACCTAGATTTCTTTCAAACCATGTATCTATTAATGAGTGGAAGGTCTTTTATGGAATGAGCTTGACAAAAAGTTTTAGGTTAGAACCGACAAGAATGAAATTTCATGTAGCTTTAGTTCATGATTTTTGGACTAGATATGACTAGGTGGGATTTAATTCTGGGTATTTGGGGTAATGGAAAAAAAAGAACAATTTGGGAATGATGATTATAGTGATCTAGTTTTACTGTAGAGGTGTCTTGCTGTCTAGAAAGAGAAAAACATAAGGAAAAATGGTTAGGAACTTTTAGGAGAGGAAAGAGCATAAAAACAGTATGATCTAGTAAGGATTTGGGCATTGCAATAAAAATATATGGTTGGTGAAAAAGAAAAGAAAGGGGCAAAAGCCTAGATTTTCTTCATGTGTAAGAAGAAAGAAAAGTGAACCATAGCTGGCACCATCAGAAAGAAATCAATCCACTAGAAACCATCAAAAGAAACCTCTCCTAAATTTTTTTTTAAAAAGACAAGAAGCAAAGGAAATGAGAAGCATGAAATTGTCTTTGGGCTATAAATGGTAGAAATAGGATCTACTACTGGGTCAGAATTAGGAAAACTTTTAGCTTCTATGTTATGAGGTAGATGAGATTTTGTTCTTGTATGCATCGATTGGTTCCTACCTTTAGCATTATGCTAAACCTTATTCCCTTCTGAGTGATCCCTGTAATAAAAATTTTGACCATTGTATGAAGGGACCAACTTTGTCTCTTAACCTGACCATAAACCAAATGAGTTCAATGAAGGTGCATAGCTTGATCCATAGCTTTTGATTAATGAATGTTAAAGGGATACATGGATTTGAATGCATGTGGAGGTTAGAACTGATATGAATTATGGTTTGATGAGTGTGACTAAAGTTTTTAAGTAGAATGATATTACTTTGCTTTCTAGAATTAGTAACTTGGACATTGACATTCTCTAGTTTATCAACATGTTTTGGTTCTGAGCTCCCATTTTCAAACTTCTCTTCCAAGCTAATGAATTACTTGCTTGAGGGAAAGCAATGATTTAGTTTGGGGGAGTTGATGTCTCTGCATTTTACATGTTTTAGGAATGCATTTTTCATCATTTTTAGGTGTGTTATGTTATCAATAGGTTGAATTAGTAAAGTTACTTAGCAACTTTGCATGTTTAGGACAATTTCGCATAAGCATTGCATATATGTTGCATTTTGGAGATTTTTCATGTACTTTGTGAACTTTCGAAACATCATGGACAAGTTGAAGAAGGAGCACTAAAAGCACAAGCCAAGGCCAAGCCAAGACAAGTTGCTACTTGATCACCATCAAGCCATCAGAACTCGATTAGATGCTGCAGCCAAGCCGAGATGTTCAGCTCGATCAGGACTCGATCAAGTGTCGTGACCAAGACAACACTGGGCCAAGTCTCTTGAAAAAGTCGATCAGCTGGCTCGACCAAGCCAATACCGCAACCAACTCGATCAGAGCTCGATCAGAGTTGCGGCCAAGTACCATGCACAGTTCGAGAATGCAAACCAATTTCATCTTACTTAAAAACCTTAGCTATACTCATCAAATTTTTATTCAGATCAGTTCCAACCTACACAATGCATTCAAATTCATTTCTTTAACATTCATTAAACAAAAACCATGGATCAAGCTATGTACATTAATTGAAGTTATATGGCTAAAGGACTGGTTAAGAGACAAAAATGGTCCCTTCATGCAACGGTTATCATTTTAGAACATGCATCATTCAAAAGAGAATGAGCTTTAGCAGAATGCTAAAGGTAAGAACACTTAGATGCATACAAGAATGGAATCTCATCTACCCAAAGTCATTGAAGCTAAAAGTTTTCCTATTTCTAAACCCAGTAGGAGATCCTAACTCTACCCTTTAAAGGTCAAAGTAATCTTCATGGTTCACATTTTCCTTTCCCATCTTTTCTTTTACAAATCTCAGGAGATGTTTCTTTCTTTGTCAACTTCTAGCGGATTGAAAATTTTCTGATTTTAGCATCTTTGGTTTCTATTCCTTTTCGTTTTTCATTAACTTCTTAGGTCTTTGCCCTTTTTATCATTTTCTTTTTCAGTTTTTGCACAAACCATGCTTTTCATATTATTTCCCCTAAATCCTTTACTATACTATTTTGTTTTCTTTTCTTTTTCTTTCCTCTCCTAAGAATTCATAACTGTTTCCTTTACTTTTACCAGTTTTCCAACATGTTTTCTTCTTTTTCAACCCAACCCCAATACCCAAAATCAAACCCACCTAGTCCTATCTAGTCCAAAAAGTGTGAACTAGAACTACATGAAATTCCATTCCTGTAAGTTCAAACCTAACACTTTCTATCAAGTTAATTCCATGAAAAATACCTAACACTCAGTAATAGAGAAATGACTTGAAAGAAGGCTAAGTTCAAGGGTGGGAAGTCTATTTGGATTAACAAGAGTGGTGAAACGGTAGAAAATAATCCAAATATGTATATACTACCCATGAGTTCAAGTCCAGTGCATAAACATGATAATTAAATGTCAAGTTCATGTTCCAATAAGTAGAGATAAATTTCATATCACAACATGCTTCAGAAAAGAAAAGATCATGCAATTTCACATTCCAAGTATGGTTCAGTCTTAGTTCAAACTTAATCGGAATACATTAGACAACTAATAATCAGGGCACTAACACTATCTAATGAAGCATCACATTTACAAGGTTGTTATCATCCTAATTCCCCGTGCAAGTGAAATTGACAAACTTAAACTCAATCCTAACAAGCTAATGTAACTACATTATCACTCTGTTTTTTTTAGAAAACGATTTTCAAATTTTTTTTATAGATTTTTATGGTTTTTCTATGCCTTAGATGTTATGCATAATTTGAGTCTAGGAAAACAAACACAAACTTCATTAGATGGTTCCTAAACCCTCCCCAAAACTTAAATTACACAGTCTCTTTTATAATTCAAATTTTCAAGAGAGTTCAAGAGATATACAGAAAACAAACATATAAACACACATAAACAGAAAACAAACACGAATGGAAATGCAACATATTAGATAATGGTTGTGTGGAGATGGACCTCAGTACGGGACGAAGAAGGAGGAGATGTGAGTGTCCATGGTCTCCGCAGTGTAAGCTGGGACAAAGCTTGATGCAGAGTTTAGATAATCAAAACCGAGTTTCTAAGCAAACTTTCAGAACATAATTTCAAAGAGTTGAGCAAGTAAAACTATAGAAACAGAACCGAATTTCTGAGAAACCAAAACCAAGTTGCAAAGTTTCAGAGAATTTAGGTTTAGGAACCAAAACCAAAAAAATTTAGAAAGGTTAAGAGTTAAAGTCCTAAAAATCGAGTGATTTCCCTTCAAAAGTTTGGTGAAAAATCAGTAGAATCTTGAAACTCCAGGAGCTACGTGCTAAATCTTCAGGAAAGTCGAATGAAAGACCAAAGAAATTGATTGTGCAAGAGAAATGGTTTTATGTGAGTAATTGCAAATAAGAGAGTGATGGAAAATGTGAGAGTAGAAGAAGTAAGGTTTGAACTCCCTTAAGTAGACTTTGAGGTCGAAATTATGTGGAGGAGGTGTGAAGTTGGAGCTTGTGGTGGAGGTGTGGTCTTGAGAACATATGGAAGGGATGAGGTTTGCAGGGAATCTTCTGAAAAGTTGGAGAAGACACTCCTTTGTCGTCATGTGGTGTGGGTTGGGCAGGGAAAAAGAAGTGTTGATCGTCATAGTGGTGTTGGCAAAGTGGGGAGACAATGAGAGTGACAATGGGGAGTTGATGTGTCGACCAAGTGGAGGTCGAACTGATGTGTTCGATTTGATGCGCAAGAATTGGTGAAAATGTTGGCCTTAATAGTGCCACTTGATCAGCTCGGCTCGATGTGGAAAGTCTTGGGCTCGGGTCTTGATTAAAATTTTCCTTGGGCTCGATCAAGATTTTTCTCGGGCTCGATTAAAAATGTTCTTTGGCTCAATCAAATTTTTCTTGGGCTTGGCTCGATGTGAAAATTTTTGATCGAGCCATATTGATTGTTCCGCTTTGATCGAGCCGGTTAATCTACGTAGGTCATTTGGCTCGATTGTGAAGATGTTTGGTATTGGGTTTATGGCCAAGTTGAGCCTGCCTTCCTATTTTCCCTATGCCAAGTGTCCGCAACATGAACTATGGTACCTAAAACACCAAAACCAAACAAAATTTAAATGCGTTAAAAGAAAAACTGAACATGAATTGAAAATTTTCTATGTACATGGATTAGACATGGGACTTCCTCCCAAGTAAGCTTGTTTAAAGTCACTAAGCTTAACTTCATGTTTAAATTCTATTGACCCTGAGATGGTTCTCCAAGGAGAACCGAGGTTCCTTTTGAAACGACTCTATCAGCCAGATAACGTTTTACCCATTGACAATTTACTGTGAATTCTTCTCCAGACTTTGTAATCAAAGTGATGGCAATCTAAGGCAGAATTTCCTTGATCAAAAATGAGCCAGACCACCTTGACTTCAGCTTCCCAGGAAATAACTTGAGTCTTGAATTGAAGAGGCGCACTTGATCCCCAACCTTAAATTCCTTAACCGAAATCTTCTTGTCATGGAAGGCTTTGGTTCTTTCTTTATAAACTTACGATCTCTCATAAGCTTCAAGTTTGATCTCTTCAAGTTCATGCAGGTTCATCTCCCTCTTTTCCTGAGCTATCTTGATATTGAAATTTAGGAGTTTAGTCGCCCAGAGTGCTTTGTACTCAACTTCAACATGTAGATGGCATGATTTCACATAGAAGAGATGGAAGGGTGTGCGCCCTATTGGTGTATTGAAGGTTGTCCTATATGTCCATAGTGCGTTGTTATCACTCAATTTTAATGATTTTTAGTGGGTATTTATACTTCCTATTTAACATTATCCGAGTGTTTTCCTTGTATTTTTAGCATATTTTCAGGTTTTTAGGTGTTTAGGAAGTTATGGAGCAAAAAGATGGATTTGTGCACAAAATGGATGCAAATTGGCATTTGGCAGATGCAGAATCCGACAGAAGGGTCAAAAGTTTACCAATTCTTGAAGATGTTCCCGTGGATGGATTGAGCTGGAAATTTGACACAAGATAGCCACGTGAGTTAGATTTCATATTTAAGTGGTTTGAGATCAATACATTGGAGCAATCAAAAGTTATGGTGATTTCACTGAAGACTGGTCAAGCTGTCTCGCAGAAGAAGCATGTGCAGAAAGTGTGAAAAGAGATCGATTGATCCAGGGAGGGATCGATCGATCCAAAACTCCTGGAAAATTACGTAAGAATAGATCGATCTATCCGTAAACGGATCAACTGATCTGTGCACCTGAGAATCACTAAAAATCATCCAAAATTACAATTTTGCTCTCAAGACTCATCAAGACT
>OVBE01005551.1:0-21514 GCA_900406425.1 Iberis pinnata | reverse complement strand
TCAAAAAAAAAAAAAAAAAAAAAACAAAAAGATAATGTATTCAATTTTGAATTATAGTAAATCGGGATTCGAGAATCTTCTCTAGGAAGGCATAAAGTTATATATTAGTCTTTTAGATAAATAACTTAAAAGTCTAAAAGAAAAGTAAAGTGTTCTTGCAAAGTGTTTCAAACTTAGTAAATATATGTTCGGAGTCGAATTAGGTTCAAAGAAAACTTCAAAGTGCCAAATTTTCGTCTTTGGAAAGGAAAGATCGGTCCCAAGTGGAACTAATCTATATTTTCAACTTATGTGAATAATGACTGATTAGTTATTTTCTGGACCACTGGATCATTTTGGCTTTTGTTACAAAATGATCTTGTAATCCTGAAAATAACTACTTCTCAATTTATTTTCTTGATATTCTTTGCATTGTTAGATTGACTTCAAACCACATTTATATAGAAACTAGCTCATGCGATTATTTTATATCAAAATTTTAATTCCAACTGAAGAAATTCTTTTAATCATTGTTAAATTTTTTATATTTTGATACGAACCTGCCTGTTTGTATGTCTATTCGTATCTAAAATATCTCAAAATCTAAATATGTCTGAACTCAACATAAATCCAGAAAAGTTTATATAGAATATTAAAAGACACAAAACACAATTTGACTGAATAAAAGACTCAGAACCCAACTGCTAAAATACATAATTACCGAGTACACTAAAGGATATCACCTAAACATAGATACAGTAACAATTGCCACCTTATCTATTAATTTTATGCACAAATGCATTAATTTAGAATATGGAAAAGGAAAAATATAAGAAAAAGCTATCACGAGAGTGAAAATCGTGTGACCTTTTTATATTTTATTTTTATAAAGAATCGTGTGATTCTATCAATTTCGTTTATGTAAGAAAAAAGAAGATCACTAAACAATAATAAAAAAACAATTAAATGGTATCAGATTATCAAAAAGTTTCATACAGTTTGGTCACACGTCACACGGTTTAAGACATGGTACGCGGAGGAGACGAAATTTTTTTCTCTAAATTTTCTCTCGTTTTTTTTTTTATCCAGCCGTCGCAACTAGTGATACGATTGTGTTCTTTATTTTTCTAGTGAATCAGCGTGTGATGTCGGGTGAAAATCAAGACATATCAATAAAAGAGAACTATCTTATCGACGACATCCACATGATCAACATTCTCAGTTGGAACATGTGTGGGTTCCTTGATACTTCCCCGGGAGAAACTCAATCCTTCATTTTACCTGAGGCCAACCTCTTCTTTCACTTAGCCAGCAGAACGTGCTCCTTACTCTTGAGCTTCGCCACAACCGCTTGAAAACCAAGCTTCTCCTTTAGTTGCTCGACCAAGTCTAACTTCTCTTTCTCCTTCTCTATCTTCCGTGATTCAATGGACACCTTCGCCGAGTTAACCAGCGCACCCATCTTTGAAGGTTTCCTCGTCAAAAATTTCTTTCCTTGCCCCAGCTTCAGCCTGAGTCTTCAAATAGCCAACCCTTAGAGTCTTGAGAAAATCATATGACATTCTGCACCAAGGTGGATAGCTGTACTAGTCCCAGTCAACTGAATATAGAAGAACCATTAGGCAGAAAACCACGCAAGAGTCAACAAACAAAAATTAAAATATACACACATCGACACTAATACGAGCTAAACTCCTTTTGATCCTCGCTTGATCAACGTCTTGTCACTTAATAATAGACGACCTCGATAGAGCCTTAACCGTCTTTAAAAACTGCTCTTCGAAAGCCTCGAAAGGGATAGGTTTGTCGACAAAAAAAGACCTCAAAATCATAATAGAAATATGAAACATAAAAATCACCTCATCGACTCGAGGAACTATTGATCTCCAAAGCTCAATCACGGAGGAAATCCTGCCCTACGTCAGGGACCGCAACATCATTGATTTTCATGAAGAAGTACACTCGTTTCCATTCCCAAACATTACCTTTGGTGTCGATGATCAGCGTGTATTTAAGCCTTATCCTCACATAGAAAAAATCTGGTGTCAAAATTAAGTGAATAACTCCCACACTTAAAAATTTTGGGAACTTTATGAACAGTCGCGAGAAGGTCAAAAAAATTTATCGAAATGGTAATTTTGATCTCGGCGCTGAGGACAAGAATCCCTACGATGTTTCTGATAGCTGATAGCTGATATCACTCGATTTTGATGCTTTTTAGTAGGTATTTATACTTGCTATTTGGAATCATTCGAGTGCTTTCCTTGTGTTTTTGGCATATTTTCATGTTTCTAGGTGTTTTGGACGTTCTGGAGAAAAAATGTGGATTTGTGCACAAAATGGATGCGATTTGACAAATGTAGAAGCAGAGTTCAGCAGAAGAGCCAAAAGTTAGCCAACATTTGACGATGTTCCCATGGATGTATTGAGCTGATATTCTGACTCAATCTGGCCACGTGAGTTAGCTTTTATATGAAAGTGATTTGAGGTCAATCCATTGATGCAATCAAAAGTTATGGAGATTTTACTGAAGACTGGTCAAGCTGTCTCGTAGAAGAAACATGTGCATCACGTGTGGGTGTAGATCGATCGATCCCTGTGGAGATCGATCGACCCAGAAGCTCATCAAATTTACAGAAATTTGGATTGATCGATCCTACCTTAGATCGATTGATCCATGAAGAAGAAGAACGTCAGATCGATCAATCCACACTTTGATCGATCGATCCATATGCTCGAGAAAACTTGAAGATTTCCAACAAGAAATTTTCGTCCTCAAGACTTATCATTGATTTTCCTTATTGTGTTTTATTCTCTTTTTATTTTTGAACTCTATATAAGCCTTATGTTTAGGTTTCTAAGAGAGACACAAATTACAATTCAGAATTGATTACTTTTTCTTTTGAGAGCTTTTCTTAGAGAGACGAATCCTGACACATGTATTTTGGAGAAGAATTCTGAACTCTCTTATTTGATTGAATTGTCTTTTTGAATATTATTTCTTTATCTATGATTGTTTATTTATTGGCTATGTATGGGTAATCCCTCCACGGAAAACATGTTTTGACGTTAATGGATTCAATTTGTTAGGTTCTTAGTCTAGATTTTTTATCATTGCTTGAATTAGCCTGATCACCTAGTTCATGATTGTAGATTAATAAATACACAGAGATTTGGTTGATTTAATATGATCTAGTCTAGATGAATAAGTGTCTCTACTTGCGGGAGTATTGTCTTTGATGCTTATGAACATATCGAATCTATAATCATTACATGAATTAATTGTCTTAATTTAGAGATCTAAGGTTTCAGGAGAAGGTTAGTCTTTATTTCTTAGCATTTCTATCATAGGGATCTAAGTCTATTGTCTTCTTTTGAGTTGAGAATTATTTTCATTTGTTAATCTTGCTTGCCAACTTGAACTTCAAACCTGAATACATGTGGAACTTCCCTATCGCATAACGTTTTAGTTTATTGATTTACATTGGTTTTAATTTATTCGCTTTAATTCTCAATCGTTCGAAAACAATCTCTCTTTTATTTCTGTCTTGGCTAGAATCAATTTTAGAACTAAGAGACTCACTATTTGGTCGTTGTGGGATTCGACCCTTTACTATACTATAGTGATATGTTCTCTGTAGTGTAGTTTTAGGAATTAAAACCTGAACCTATCAGATTTTTGGCGCCGTTTCCAGGGACCAATTGTTCCTTTTAAGTTTTACTTAGAGTCTAGTCTAGGATTTTTATTTTTAATACTAATCTCGTTCTTTCTTCTTGTATTTTTTTTGAAGGTGCATGACCTGAAGATCTGAAAAATCATCTGAATTTCTTAACCTCACTAACAAAGAACTCGCAAGATTAGAACGTTCAAACCGGAAATCTCGAAGAAGCACTAGTTCATCCACAACAATGGATGAAAACGTTATTCAGAATCCGATCATTCCCATAGTCCAAAATGTCTAAACCCCTCTTGGATTGGAACAGATTCAGCACTTGGCGCTCAACCAACAAGGAGGAAACGACAATCAAGTGCCGCTGGGACATCAAAAAGGAAACGAAAACCAAGGAGCTGGGAACGCCAATCAAAGTGGCGGTAATGATGAGCAGTATCCCCCACAATTGATTCAAAACCGCCTACCTCTCCAAAACAGGGTACTAGTTGGCGATTTCAACAACCCTGAAGCTTTCCTAGTCAATAGGAATGCTCTCCACCCTTGCCAGCCTCAGAGACAGGACTAACAGTTCCAATTTCATCTCATCCAGTTGCTAAGGAAAACTCAGTTTCATGGTTTGTCAACTAAGCATCCCATGGATCATATCGACAGTTTTAAAGACATTTGTGGCACAACTCAACTCAATGGAGTCTCGAAAGACTTCATGCATTATAAGCTCTTCAATTACTCTCTTGCTGATAAAGCTCTCAGATGGCTTAAGTTATTACCCGCTAACTCCATAGAGACTTGGGATGAGTGTAAAGCTAAGTTTCTAAATCACTTCTACACCTCCATCATAAGTAATAATATGAGAAGTAATATTTCTCAGTTTCAGCAAGGACCGGTGGAATCCTTTTATGAAGCATGGGACATGTTTAAAGAGTACCTTCGAGAATTTTCTGAGTTGAACCTCCTCAACACTTTTTATAGAGGCATCGATCAGAAATATCAGCTCTCTCTCTGTCTCTCTCTCGACACAGCCAACAACGGTGATTTCATGACTAAACCCGTGAATGAAGCCTATAAGCTGATTGACAACCTTGCTAGTAGCAACATCAACCACTGTCCTGACTATGACCGAAGAGTACAATCGTCTAGTTCATATTCTTTTGAACTAACAGAGGTAAAGGAGCTTCTTGCTCAGTTTGTCAAGAAACAAAATGAGAAGCATATCAGTTTTGCTGAGGATGTAGAGAAGGTTGAGGCTGATTGCTTTGCTATCAACAGACCCGAGAACATAGAAAAGGTGAGCTATATTAATAGCCAAGGCCAAAGAGTCTACAATCAAGGCTACAATCCAGGCTACAACAAAGGTAATCTCTCTTGAAGGAGTACAAATGTTGCAAATCATCAAGATCTATCATATCCTCCCTAACAAAGTACCTTTTTACAAAAGTCTGGACAATCATTTTGCCAAAAATCAGGTGGTTTTCAACAAGCTTCTCAGCCTGGTTTCCAACAAGCAGCTCAACCTCATGTTTAACAAGAAAACAAGATGGAGTTAATGCTGAAGCAGATCTTGGAAAGTCAACAACAATCTGAGAAGAACCTGAATGTGAAGTTGGATAGCATGTATAATGATTTGAACAACAAATTCGAGTCGTTATCTACTCATGTGAAGAAGTTGGATGTACAAGTAGCTCAAACCTCGGAAGTAGTTAAGAGACAAGCTAGTGTTTTACCAGGAAAGGTTGAAGACAATCCTAAGGGATATTGCAAGGCGATGAACTCGAATTCTGGTGAAAAGAAAGATGAGTCTCAAAATTTTGCAGATTTTCGAATTTTCAGAAGTGATTCAGAGGTAGAGATCGATCGATCCACTGAGGTATCGATCGATCCAAAAGTATGAAAGTTTCCAGAATCTTTAGATTGATCTATCCTTCCCAATAAGAAGCCACCAGAAAAAGAGATTGATCGATCCATCAGATAGATTTCCAAAAAATGAAGAGATCAATCGATCCATGTACTATGACGCGGTATCTCAACAATTTCTTCAACTCAAAAGACTTCAGAAGTTAGAAGATCCAGGTGAATTCATAATTCTAGTTAAGGTTAAAGGAGTTATCTTAAAGGAATCACTTTGTGACATTGGTGCTAATGTTAGCGTCATGTCTAAAATGGTCGCTGAAAAAGCTTGGACTAAAAGATATTAGACCATCATGGATGTCTTTTGGATTGGCTAACAATTCAGTTGTATCTTCATGTGGNTTGGGGGGGGGGGGGGGGGGGGGGGATTGCATAGTTCCTGTCGATTTCCATGTCTTTGACACAAATGGAAATTCGAAAGGGCCACTAGTTCTCGGAAGACCTTTCTTAGAATCGGTAGGAGCCGTGATGTATGTTCCTAAGAAGCGAATCTATCTCACAAACATCCAGAAAATGTACTATTATCCAGTAGTACCTTACGTTACTACATCTAGGATCATCATTATCAGAGAAGTAAAAGCGGCGCATATTTTTCAGGCTGAATCTGAAGATTCTAATGTCAAAGTCTTGCACAAGGAATCTCAAGTTCCAATCAAGGGTTCAACCCCAAGAGTCAAGAAAATGGGTAAGATAAACTTGAAGAAGATCAAAGAGAATGCCGAGCTGGGTTTGACTAATCAAGGAAAGGTTGAAGGTACCCCAGAACCATCTTCAAAGGACAAAAGGAATTTGAAAGAAGTAAAAAAGAACACTCATTTGACTTTGATTCCTAAGTCATTGAGCAAAGAATGGGTCGAGTATAGGGTAAAGAGTAAGGGTTTTCCAAAACCTTTATCTAAAGTTAAAATTCCCTTTTCTCAAGATCTTAAGAACAAGGGAACGGATTTCAAAGAGGTAGCGATGAATAAAGTGCTGAAGTTGCAGATCTCGAAAGTGGATGGTTGCTCTATTGCCTCTATTGGTGATGATTTAGATTCAGCATAGAATGTAAGTTCATCTAGCTATTGATATTAAATAAAGCGTTGAGTGGGAGGCAACCCACTGATTTGATTTTTCGTTTTACGTGGTCTTCGTTTTGAGTCAGTCCTATTTAGTTTACTAACCTATTAATATTTAGTGGTGAGTTTAAGAAACGTTTCAGGAAAATTCAGGAAAATTGCTCAGAGATAAAGATCGATCGACCCATGCCCGTGGGTCTCTTAAAACGTTGTCAAAGATTGATCGATCCGGCTAGGGATTGATCGATCCGTCATTATTAAGGACCAGCCGATCTCTTGTCCCAGGTAAGTACTGAAACTCTTTTGAACTCTTCGTTTTATCTATTTATTTTTGTTTAGTCATTATTCTTTCTCCTGGGTTTATTTTCACACCGGGATGGTGTGAAGTAAGTCTGGGGGAGGGAGTATAGCTACTAACCATGTTTTGTGTCTTTTTGGATGTTTCATCAGTTTGGTGAAAGTTTTCAAAAAAAATTGTTTTTTGATATAGTCGTGTCGAGTTGAAGGAACAATGACCAGAATCTATGATGATAACCAGCCTAATGTGAGTATAGTATTGATCTTTTTAGATTATAGGCCTAGATTTAACTGATATGTTTAGGATTGGAACCTCATTGCTGATTGTTTTGCTTCTGAAAGTTCGAGTCCTTTGGATTGTTGATGATTTGATGCTAGCTCTGCCATGATATGACTTAATTGAACTTAATTTCTCTTACTTGTGGTGGTAAGATACTTTGAAAGGTAAGTGCCTTGTTCTTTAGTTAACTGTAAAAGCGAGAAGTTCTTTCAGTATAATCCGGATCCTTTTCCTCTCTCCCTTTTGAAAATAAAAAACGGTTCAGAAAAAGGGTTGAAAGCGTGACCTAGAAGTTCGTAGTCAACCCCAATGAATTGTCGGCTGCTTAAAAAGTGAAAAGAAAGAAAAGTGCAGAAATGCGAAAAAGAAAAGCAGTAAGAAAAGAAAAAGGAAATGAGAAAGGGGGGAAAAAGGGTCAGGACCAGAAGTCGATTGATGCTCTGTTTGGTGTAGGCATTTTGATAAAAGAGATTCTTGTGTGCATTGATCGATACCCCATAAGTGAGAATGCAATTATCTTAACTAAATTGAACTTAATGAGCTAGTTGAAATTACTTGATGGTTTTATTGATGTTGGATTTAGAGTAGGAAGCATGCTTTTAGTTATGTGGTGGTAAACAATTCTTCATAATGGTTGTTTAGGATCATTATCTTTTGAGTTTTGATATTTATGCTTGAGGTTACTGAGATTCTGAGAGTTCCTATGTGGTTTATAACATTTTCTCTAGATTGGGTCTTGCTTCACTTGAGGACAAGTAAAGATCTAAGTCTGGGGGATTGATATGACTCAATTTTGATGCTTTTAGTGGGTATTTATACTTGCTATTTGGCATCATTCGAGTGCTTTCCTTGTTTTTTTGGCATATGTTCATGTTTCTAGGTGCTTTTCACGTTCTGGAGAAAAAAGGTGGATTGGTGCACAAAATGAATGCGATTTGACAAATGCAGAAGCATATTTCAACAGAAGAGCCAAAAGTTAGTCAACATTTGAAGATGTTCCCATGAATGGATTGATATGAGATTCTGACTCAAAAATGACACGTAACGCTTTCATATAAAAGTGATTTGAGGTCAATCCATTGATGCAATCCAAAGTTATTGCGATTTTACTTAAGACTGGTCAACCTGTCTCGCATAAGAAACATCTGCAGCAGGTGTGGGTGTAGATCGATCGATCCTTATGGAGATCGATCAATCCAGAAGCTCAACAAACTTTGGGAAATTTGGATCGATTGATCCTACCTTATATCGAACAATCCATGAAGAAGAAAAACGTCAGATCGATTGATCCACACTTGGATCCATTGAGCCATATGCTCGAGAAAACTTGAAGATTTCCAACAAGACGTATTCGTCCTCAAGACCTATCATTGGTTTTCCTTATTGGTTTTTTTCTCTTTTTATTTTTGAACTCTATATAAGCCTTAGGTTTCAGTTTATAAGAGAGACACAAATTACAATTCAGAATTGATTACTTTTTCTTTTGAGAGCTTTTCTTAGAGAGACGAATCCTGACACATGTATTTTGGAGAAGAATTCTGAACTCTCTTATTTTATTAAATTGTCTTTTTGAATATTCTTTCTTTATCTATGATTGTTTATTTATTAGCTATGTATAGGTAATCCCTTGTTAGGTTTTAGGGATTTCCCACGGAAAACATGTTTTGATAATTAGGGTTTGACGTTAATGGATTCAATTTGTTAGGTTCTTAGTCTAGATTTTTTTTATCATTGCTTGAATTAGCCTGATCACCTAGTTCATGATTTTAGGTTAATAAATACAAAGGGATTTGATTTATTTAATATGACCTAGTCTAGATGAATAAGTGTTTCTGCTTGCGGGAGTATTTGTCTTTGATGATTATGAACATATTGAATCTATAATCATTGCATGATTTAATTGTCTTAATTTAGAGAAATATTTTGGGAGAAGGTTAGTATTTATTTCTTAGAAATTCTATCATAGGGATCTAATACTTCGGGAGGAGATTAGTCTATTGTCGTCTTTTGAGTTAAGAGCTATTTTCATTTGTTAATCTTGCTTGTCAACCTAAACTTCAAACCTGAATACCTGTGGAAGTTCCCTATCTCCTAGCGTTTTAGTTTATTAATTTACATTCGTTTTTAATTATTCGCTTTAATTCTATCATTCAAAAACAATCTCTCTTTTATTTATGTCTTAGCTAGAATCGATTTTAGAACGGAGAGTCGCACTGTCTGGTCCTCGTGGGATTCGACCCTTTACAATACTATAGTGGTATGTTCTCTGTAGTGTAGTTTTAAGAATTAAAAACTGAACCTATCAATAGCCATGGTGGATAGCTGAGATACCGCCATATGCCGACGAGCACATAATAAGGTGAGAATCTTTGGAAGTGGGAACCACAAGTTACCAAGCAAAAAATATTCTTCAAATATGTAGAAGTAACCCTCAGATGGTGACCATGGACGCTTGTTGGGTCGCCAAATCCTAAACTCTAAAACTGGGTCGTCTATGCCACATGAAACGCAGAGCAAAACAAGAGACTCATGAGTAATTTTCAAAGGCCCACATCCCGTGTAATAGTCTCCATCCTCAATCGACCACGTCGAGATCTCTGTCTCGTCGTCTTTTGACCCCGATACAATAGCAGGAAGGATAAACTCTTATTCTTCTTCTTTGACATCCTCCTCCATCGAGCCCTCGGAGTGTCCTGGTGGAGAACTCCACCTCGTCCTCATCACGGAGCTGCAGGATTTCAAAAACCCTTGGTTCTGTTGCCGATCCCATTTCATTTGACATAAATTTCTCTTTAATTGATATGTCTTGATTTTCACCAGACATCACACGCTGATTCACTAGAAAAATAAGGAACACGGTGGCACAACGATGGTTGGCGACGACGGGATAACAAAAAAAAATGAGAGAAAATTTAGAGAAAAGATTTTCATCTCTTTGCGTACTATGTCTTAAAAACCATCATTGTGCCATCGTGTTCCTTATTTTTCTAGTGAATCAGCGTTTGATGTTTGGTGAAAATCAAGATATATCAATAAAAGAGAAAGTTATGTCGAATGAAATGGGATCGGCCACAGAACCAAGGGTTTCTAAAATCCCGCAACTTCGTGATGAAGACGAGGTGGAGTTCGAAAATCCACCTCCACCAGGACTAGCCGAGGGCTCGAGGGAGGAGGATATCAAAGAAGACGAATAAGAGTTTATCCTTCCTGCTATTGTATCGAGGTCAAACTACGACGAGGCAGAGATCTCGACGGGGTCGATTGAGGATGGAGACTATTACACTGGATGTGGGCTGTTGAAAATTACTCACGAGTTTCTTGTTGTGCTATGCATTTCGTGTGGCAAAGACGATCCGATTTTAGAGTTTAGGATTTTGCGACCAAACGAGCGTCCATGGTCACCACCTGAGGGTTACTTATGCATCTTTGAAGATTATTTTTTCTTGGTAACTTGTGGTTCCCACTTCCAAAGATTCTCATCTTATTATGTGTTCATCGTCATATAGCGGTATCTTAATTATCCACCACAACTATCAGTAACATCGTATCTGGCACCGAGATCAAAATTACCATTTCCATAGATGTTTTTGACCTTGTCGTGACTGTTTATAAAGTTCCCCAAATTGTTAAGTGTGGGAGTTATTCACTTAATTTTGACACCAAATTTTTTCTATGTGAGGATGAGGCTAAAATACACGCTGATCATCAATACCAAAGGTAAAGTTTGGGAATGGATACGAGTGTACTTCTTCGTGAAAATCAACGATGTTGCGGTCCCTTACGTAGGGCGGGATTTCCTCCGTGATTGAGCTTTGGAGATCAATAGTTCCTCGGGTCGATGAGGTGATTTTTTATGTTTCATATTTCTTTTCTGATTTTGAGGTCTATTTTTGTAGACAACCCTATCCCTTTCGAGGCTTTCGAAGAGCAGTTTTTAGAGACGGTTAAGGCACTGTCGAGGGGTTCTATTATTAAGTGACAAGACGTTGATAAAGCGAGGATCAAAAGAGTTTAGCTCGAATTAGTGCCGATGTGTGTATATTTGTAGGTAATGAGCTCCTCTTGTTCATGGACGCCTTCTCTCAAGGTACAACCAAATAATGATGCACCCCGATGACCAGGAAAAGAAAGCCTTCATCACAGACCACATAGCGTACTATTATCGAGTCATGCCATTTAGACTCAAAAACGCCGGGGCAACTTACCAATGCCTGGTCATTTCCATTCAGACTCTACATCGATGATATGCTCGTCAAGATCGCCTCCAAAAGATCGTGTCTCCCATCTGCACACCT
Source organism: Iberis pinnata (assembly GCA_900406425.1). NCBI lineage: Eukaryota > Viridiplantae > Streptophyta > Magnoliopsida > Brassicales > Brassicaceae > Iberis > Iberis pinnata. Next base: position 10,026 of record OVBE01005551.1, on the reverse strand, counting down.
GCTTTAAAATACTCAAAGATTACGGCATGGAGGTCAACCCGACAAAATGCACCTTCGGCGTCAAATCAGGAGAATTTCTCTGTTACATCATGATTCAACGAGGTACAAAGGCTGATCGATCGCATAACAACCCTCAAAAGGTTCGTATTCTGGTCGACAGAGAAGTTCTTACCATTCTACCAACTCCTCAAAGGAAACAAAAGATTATCGTGTAATGAAAAATGCGAGGGCACTTTCGAAAAATTAAAAGAGTACCAATAAACTCCTGCCATACTAGCAAAACCCATCGACCAGGAAATACTACTACTTAACATTTCCGTCTCTACCATAGTCGTCAATTGAGTCATCGTCAGAGAAGACATGTGCGAGTAGAAACTAATCTTATACGCCAGCAAAATACTAGACAGAGTCCATCTGAGATACCCTACACTTGAGAAACTTACGTACGCGGTCGTCATCGCAACCAAAATTCTCAGGCCGTATTGTCAATCACACACAATCGCCGTCATGACAGCTCAACCACTACGCACGATAATACACAACCCAAGTCAATCGGGAAGAATGATTAAGTGGGATATCGAGCTCAGCGAATACGACATAGACTACCGCGGGAGAACGAGCGATAAGTCATAAGTCCTGGCAGACTTCCTCGTCGAGCTACAACAAGAAATGATCGAATCCACCGACGCGTCGATTACCTGGTCACTGTATGTGGGCGTCTCCTCACGGTCACTTGGATCAAGATTAGGCATCCGCCTGGAATCTCCGATGACATAAGCAATCAAACAGTAAATCAGACTCGGATTCATCGCGTCAAACAACAACTCGGACTCAAAAAAGCACCAGAGCCAAAAGGTACACGCACATTAAGACTCCTAACTTATCCCAAACCAGTTCAACAGCGACTACAAGGAAAGGAATGACAGGATGACCGCTTACTTAAGTTTTGTCCAAACCATGATTAGATAATCAAAATCCCAAGAAATAAGAATCGGTCAGCAGAAGCCCTAGCTGCACTCGCCTCAGTGACCAGCGCCAGGATGACTCGAATGACACCGATCGAAGATATCTAATCACCAAGCATATCAACGACAAGCATACACATAATATAAGCAATTACCGACGCCAGCCTTAATGACAAATAAACCACTAATGACTGAAAACATAAATAAAAGGGCAACACAACGTCTGAAAACCAAGGCCGCAAGATATATAGTACCTGAGGACGTATTATTGCGACAAGACTCAATCGGAGTCCTTCTCAAGTGCATATCACACGAGGAAAAAATGCGAGTTGAGACTAAGACTCACGAAGGAGCAGGCGGTAATCACTCCGGGGACCACCATGGCCACCAAAATAAGGCATCACGGAAACTACGGGACAACCATGGTAGTAGATTGTCACACTTTCTCAATGGAATGTGAAAAATGCCAAAGGCATGCGACCACCCGCCATATTTCGAAGGAATACCTTCGTACAACGACGCCGTCGTACCCCTTTCTGTGGTGGGCGATGACATAGTTGGGCCATTCCCTGCATCTAGGTAGAACAAATTCCTCATGGTCATTACAGATTACTTCACAAAGTGGGTAGAAGCCGAAGCATACGCCAAGATAGGAAACCTAGAAATCTAAATTTTTGTTTGGAAGAACATCATATGCCGTCACGGTCTACCATACGATGTAGTCACGGACTATGACACCCATCTCTACTCACATAAGTTCAAAATTTTCTCCTTCAAATGGAAAATAAAGCTAAGCCATTCAATGCCGCGATATCCACAAGGAAACGAACATGCGAAGGCAACCAACAAGACATTCGTCGACGGCCTCAAAAAGAGATTGGAACGAAAGAAAGGTTGTTGGCCCAACGAGTTGGACGGCGTCCTATGGTCTCACCATACCATACCATGCACAAAAATAAACATAACACCATTCTCACTATCCCACAAAGTCGAAGCAATGGTACCCGCCAAAGTAAACGTGTATAGCCTCCGACAACTGAAAAAGCTTTAGCACGAGGAACTTAAAAATATCATGCTACATGGAAAACTCGACAAAGTATAAGAAGCTCGCTACCAAGCACTTCTACGAATTCAAAATTATCAGTAGTCAGCACCCCGACACTACAAAAAACGTTAAGGTCAAGTACTATGTTGTACGACCTCGTCCTACGCTATGCATTTCAAAATACGAAGGAACTAAGGGCAGGAAAGCTAGGAAGTATATGGGAATGCCCATACCAAATCACGAATACCATTTCACCAAACGCCTATCAACTCACTAGCCTCGATGACCATAGCATACGAGACCATGGAACAGAAGACACCTGAAACGCTATCACTAAACCAACGACACCTATGCAATAAAATTATAGCTTGATCCCTCTATAATGGGTACGTAGGCAGCCCCCAAAAATCTATTAAATCAAAACCTTTTAAAATTCTATTTCGAAGGGGGTATAGCCCGGCTATGCCTCGTCTTAAACCAAGCTAAAGCCTCGTCATCTAAAAATTGAGCTAAAGCCTCGTCTAAAAACCGAGCTAAAGCCTTCTCATCTAAAAATCTAACTAAAGTGTCATCGAGCTAAAGCCTCTTCTAAAACCCGAGCTAAATCCTCATCATCTAAAATCAAGCTAAAACATCGTCTAAAAACCGAGCTAAAGCCTCATCGTCTAAAAATCTAGCTAAGGCCTCTTCTAAAACTGAACTAAAGCCTCTTCATCCAAAAACCAAGCTAAACCCTCATCATCCAAAAACCAAGCTAAAGCCTCATCGTCTAAAAATAAAGCTAACGCCTTGTCATCCAAAACCCGAGCTATAGCCTCGTCGTCTAAAAACCAAGCTAAAGCTTTGTTGCTTAATAACCAAGCTAAAGCCTCGTCTAAAAACTGAGCTAAAGCCTAGTCTAAAATTGAGCTAGAGCCTCGTCTAAAAACTGACCTATAGCCTTGTCATCTAAAAATCAAGCCAAAGAGTCATCTTAAGAACCAAACAAACACCTCGTCTAAAAGACCCCCAAATAAACGACACCTCGTCGAGCATGCAAACAATTCTATGATTAAGTCAATCAAACTAAAACTTCATCCATAAAATTAAGAATAAAGAAACGATGATGGAACCGATATATGATTTGCATTAATCACTTTTAAAAAGCACAAAAGTTAAATGTTCATCTAGCAAGAAAACACAAAATGCCTACCACTGCGTCCAACGCTCATAGAAAATAACACAAAATACCTACAACTCCGTCTAAAGCTTTAAAAATAAATAAATCTATAACAAAAGATATCCCAATCTTTTCTTCAACTAAGCATCCACGGGATCGGGAACTTGCGCAGCATGACCAACAGTCGGATCTACAAGATCGACGACATAAACTTCAGTGATAGCACCTGGCCCGACTGTCAATACCTCGACTCCACCGCCTCGAAGATGATCCACAACTTCTTGATAAATATGATAATGGTTTGATTCAGATTCGTCAATAACAGGAGAAATTCCGAAGTCTTCATTAAAAAGAGAGGAACAACTAGCACAACTTCCTTGCCTTCTAGACAACGATGGTTTTATCGAAATTCTCGATGATAGCCCCAGAACCGCGAAGATCCTCGATCAGGTCCATCACATCAAGAGAACTTTGTATAGTGCCAAGGGTTGTTTAATCAGTATGATTTCCTTACAACCATTCCGATGACCTTGTAGTCTTTCAAATTGACGAGCACCCTTTTCCTGCATCTTTTACCTAGCCTTCAAGATAATCTCATCCCTGTCGGCCTGTTTTTCGCTCAGAATCACATTGGCGACCAACAACTCATCCTTAAACCTCTTATTCTCCTCGCCCAGCCTGTCATGTTTCACCAGAAACTCTCTTACTTGATCCTTCGCCAAGTTAGCAAGTCGTGAATTTTCGTCCCTCGGACCACTCACTTGAACCAGAAGCTTGGCGTTCTCAGATTCTAAATCCTTAATCTTTTGCTCGTCAATCATCGCGGCTTCATGGGTCTTATCAATGATTTTCTTCAGCTTGTCAAATGCTTACGACAAACGAGCCAACTTGTCATCTTACATCGTGACCATCGTATTAGTTGCAGCAAAAAACTGCAAATTATCAACAACAAAAAACACAACAAAAATGTGATAAATCTATTAAGTCAAACATACACGGCAACGAATGACATGGAGCGACACCGACCTGAATATTGATGGTCGCGTAAGTTTTGAAGAGGTCGGAAGAAGTAAGCACGCTAACACCGGAAAAAGGGGCGGTGCAGTCCAGGGATTTGGCGAACCAGATCTGCGCATGCGTTTTGATCATTAACTAACTATATCGCGTTTGGGTATGAAAAAAAGAAAGGAACTGGTTCCCGACAAGACTTCTTTTGTAGCACATCGCCTTCCTCTGCATCCAACTCGTCTTCAGACAAACCTTCAATATCCGCGTAAATCTCACCGCTGCCATCTGCAGGAACTATCTTATCAACGACATCCACGGGATCGACATTCTCAGTTGGAACATGTGTGGGTTCCTTGATAACCTCCCTGGGAGAAACCCAGTCCTTAATTTTACCTGAGGCCAACCTCTTCTTTAAATTATCCAGCAAAAAGTGCTACTTACCCTTGAGCTTCGCCACAGCCGCTTGCAAACCAAGATTCTCCTTTGGTTGTTTGACCAAGTCCAGCTTCTTTTTCTCCTTCTCTATCTTCCGCGATTCTATGGACACCTTCGCCGAGTTAACCAGTGCCCCCATCTTTGAAGGTTTCCTCGCCACAAATTTCTTCCCTTTCCCCAACTTCAGCCTGGGTCTTCAAATAGCCAGCCCTTAGAGTTTTGAAAAGTCATATGGCATTCTGCACCGAGGTGGATAATTGCACTAGTCCCAGTCAACGTAATATAAATGAACCATTAGGCAGAAAACCACCCAAGAGACCACAAACAAAAATTAACGGTGGCTTCCACTAATTGGTTGATGTAAGGGAGTGAGAATATGTCTTTGGGGTAGACTTTGTTTAGGTCGGTAAAGTCGATGCATACCCCCACTTGCCATTTTATGATGACTACGATATATGCAAGCTATTCTGGATATTTAACCTCGACTATCGACCCTTCTCCTAATAGTTTCTCAACTTCATCGTTTACCGCCTGACTTCATTCTGGTTCAAGCTTCCGGCGTTTCCATCTTATAGGCTTAATACTTGGGTTTACTTTGAGTTCATGGCATGTGATTAATAGGTCAATTACTCTCATGTCTGCAGTGGACCATGCAAAGGTGGAAGTGTTTTCTTTTAATAATGTGATGGGTCATCGCAAATTCACTTTTCCTAGTGGTGGCCTACACTGACGCGTCTCTTTGGGTTGGTCTCGTCGATGTGGTCGATAGGTTCTAGTGTCGTGGTGCAGCCCCTTATCACCACTGATGGGCCTATTCTTCGTCAGGCCATGTTGCCTTAGTCTTTTTTTGTGCTTTATGTTCAGCTATAAAGCACCTTCTTTTCGGCCTTTTAATTTCCCTTGATAATCTTGGTGCCTTTCGATGTTGGGAATTTGATGCACTGGTGATATATTGAAATTGTTGTTTTTATCGCATATAGCTAGGGTGTTCCATGTATGGCGTTGAAAACGGGATGCTGGTCGAAAACTAACAAACTTAATGACTCAGGTGGTACCCATGGCACATATTGTTAGTTTTATGGCTACAACTATTTCTCTGTTGAATTTTGTTAATGGTTGGGATGATGGTTTTACTTTGGCCTTGGTTACCTCCATTTTGGATAGGGTTGAAGTTTATGTTAACCAAACTCCCACTATCAATGAGCATCTATGTGACTTTGCGGTCGGCGATCATGAGTTCTATTACTAAGAAGTCGTTTTGTGGGTCATATACGCCATGTGTTTCGGCCTATGTGAACTTTATGGGTGCATCCTTGGTTTCAGCCAGTTTGGAGTTTGCTACCGTTGTGGTAACTCGTCGTTCCAACTTTTTTATTGCTCGTACTGAGTCATTGTAGTGACTTAGACCACATTATGACATTAATGCATTAGAGTTGGACGGTTTGGGCTCCTTTGTCTATCTCTTCTTTATCTCTTTTTGGTGGCTATGTGTCTGCTCCTATTGGTTGCCTTTGATAGTTTTCCGGGTTATTACAGTCGTGTCGGGTCTGCAGCTGGTTTCTTTGGTCTTGTCCCTGTCTTGTATTTGGGTGTCTTAAGTTTTCATGTTTGCTTGGCCGATGTACTGCTTTAGTGGTATGTTTTTTAAATGTCTGCATTCGGTTGTGTTGTGTTCTGCTCGTCCATGGAAGTCGCAGGAGGATATTTGATCATCGTTCTTCTTCCATGGCGGGATTTTCCCTTGGCTTCCTTGTCCTCCGATGTAGTGGGCGGGGTTCTTCCTCTTATCGCGTTCCTTGTCGTAGTGATTTCATGGTTCTTGATATTTGTCTTTATCATTTTGGTTTGATCGATCTTTTACATGTAGTTTCATCAGTAGTACTTTTTTTTCCTCGATTTCTATGAATCAGTTTGCTCGGTGGAATGCGTCCTCTAGAGTTTGTGGTTTGTTAAATACTAGTTGATGTGAATCTAAGGAGCGGCACTAGGGGAGCAAATGAGACAATGTTTGAAGATGAGGATGCAATGCTTGAACAAGAGGATGCTATGGAGATTCAAAAAGGATCAATGACAAGATCTAGGACCAAGAAGCTTGCTGGAGCTATCTCATTACTTTTGAGTCATTCTTGGAACCCTTCCAATGACTCAGGTTTGGATGTGATACATACAACTATCTTATGCCTCTAAACCAATGATCAATAATTGGGTTAGTAATTCCAATTTACTCTTTTTACCCCATGATCAAAAATTGGGTTAGTATTTCCAATTGTACGTCCATAATCATCTACCTTTACTCCATCATTCTGAAAATCCCCTGGTTCTGTTCAGTTCAGCCTCTACTCTACCTTCAAAGCATCTATCATCAAGAGAGGATCATATTATGTGGTATCAGAGCACTTTGAAGGCTTGAGTATTCATAGAATCATGATGTGTCCCTTAATCTTCTATATAATATGGTTCAGTCTCTTTGTATTCTTTGTATGAGTTTTGGTGTTTAATTTCATTTTTGATGAATTACTTGATGAATATGGATATGAATGGTTGATTTTGTGCATAACCTTATTGTTTTACTTGGAAATCGAGTTTAGAAGTGATAGGACACGTTTTGATATTTTAAAACTCTATTTGATCTGTTTCTGTCTCTTTAATTTCTCTGAATTGATAATTGTATTCTAAATGAAAATCTTAATGAATCTGATTATGAATGGACATTTATATGTTTATACTTGATTTCTAAGTTGAAATCCAATGTATATCTTGGAAGAACACATTTTAGACTCATGGGGAAGTGCATAACCTGTTTTAGATTTTGACTAATCATATTCTAGTATGTTAGAATTATGTGCTTGTTTATATCAATCTAAATTTCGCACCCTTTGGATTGTGATCATCTTAGTTAAAATATAGTCATTTTTTGTGCTGAATATCATTGTCGGATGCTCACATTTGTTATGTTTTGCGGTTGAAGGATGATATGTTTTTAAACAAACTGTTTGAGTAGTTTCTTTTGTTCTGTTTACTTGAGTCTTTCTTTGTGTTTATTTTGCAAGGAACAATGTATGATGATGGAGACGAGTGTTCTAAAAAGGATAAGTTGTTTTTTGAGGCCATAACTTCTAAGATGAAGCAGCTCATGGACAAAACACTCACTGATCAGTTCAATGCTTTTAGAAATGAACTTAATTCACCCTCTGGCCATGATACTGGTTAATCTAAAAGAAGGAGGCTTAAGGTGAGGAATTCTGATGAAAACATACTCCATGAAGATTCTAAAGATTCAGGAGCAGAATATTACTATGAAGAAATGAGTAGTGCTTTAAACTACACTCACAGAAGTAGAAGGAGAGGTAGAGAAGCTAGACATCCCATAAATAATCTTGAAGCAATTAAGCTAAAAATTTATCTTTCTATGGAACTTCTGATCCGAATGCATATCTTGAATGAGAAACCAAGATTGAGCTAGAGTTCAATTGTCACAACTTTACCGAAGCTGAGAGAGTAAATGTTGCAACCACTGAATTTTATGACTATGCTTTGAACGGGTGGGATCAGCTTGTGACTGTTTGAAGAAAAACTAGTGAATTTTCAATCTCCACTTGGAATGAAATGAAAAACATAATGAGGAGAAAGTTTATACCAAGCCACCATAAGAAATAACTTCATCAAAAGCTAAGAAATATGGTCCAAGGAACCAGAAAAGTTTAAGAGTATTTTCAGGAGCTTGAAAAGCTTTTAATCAAAGCTAAAATAATGGAAGGACGTGAAGCTGGTATATCAAGATTTATTGGTGGATTGAACAGAGATATCCAAGACCAATTGGAGCTACAATATTTTGAAGACTTATAAGAAGCAATGCATAAGGCTATACTCATTAAAAAACAAATCAAAAGAAGAACTTCTAAAAAATCAAGTTATGTCGTTGGAAACTCTAAACCAAGCTATTCAAGAGATAGCAAATTTGTTTTCAATAAACCAGTCCAGCCTAGTGCTGCTTCAAAGGGAGAAGGAAAATTCAATACGAATTTTTCTAGGGATAAAAGAAAGGCAATAGCTAATTTTACTAGATCCAGAGACATAAAGTGCTACAAATTTCATGGAATATGCCATTATGCCTATGGATGCACTAACAAGAAGGTTATGGTGTTGCTGGAAAGTGGTGAGTATGAATATGAAGATGAAACTCAAGAGGTTAAGTCCTCTTCTGATGAGTTTCAAGAAGAAGCACCTGCTAGAAATTTACCTGTTACAAGAAGATTTCCAAGCATACAAGATAAGAAAGAAGATAAAAAAAAAAGAGAGAATCTATTTCATACAAGGTGTATGGTGCACAAGTTGTGTAGTCTGATTATTAATGGTGGGAGTTGCAATAATCTAGCTAGTACTACAATAGTACAAAAGTTGGATTTGTAGACCACTAAACATCCCAAACCATACAAGCTGCAATGGTTGAATGAGAATGGAGAAATGCAAGTTAAAGATCAAGTGCTTGTACTTTTGAAGATAGGAAAGTATAAAGACATCATTTTGATGATGTCTTACATATGGAGGCTGGTCACTTTCTAGTATGAAGACCATGGCAATCGGATAGGCAAGTTATTCATGGTGGATATACCAACAAGCATACATTTGAGCTAAATGGAAAGAAGACAACTTTATTGCCTTTTCTCCACAAGAGTTACATAAAGACCAATGGCAACTTAAGCAACAAAAAGAACAAGCTGAACAAGTTTCAAAACCATCTAATTTCTTTCTTAAGGCAAGTAAGGTAAAGAAAGACGTACATTTCAATCAGCCTATGCTTATGTTTGTTTACAAAGAGGCTCTTACTAACCCTCCATAGGTTTTTGAAAGTGAACTTAAATATCTTTTGCATGATTTTAGTGATGTATTCCTAGAAGACAATTCCATAAGATTGCCTCCAATCCACCAATCCGAGGCATAGAGAATCAAATAGATTTTTTTTCTAGGACATGATTTACCCAATATAGCAGCCTATAGGATCAACCTTTTGGAAACTAAGGAGCTTCAAAAACAGGTTGTTGAGATAATGAAGAAGGGTCATATTCGTGAAAGCATGAGTTCTTACGTTGTACTAGTTTTGCCGCTACCTAAAAAGGATGGAACATGGAGAATGTGTGTTGATTGTAAGGCTATTAACAACATAACTATTAAGTACAGACACCCCATTCCTAGATTGGATGACATGCTGGATGAGTTTCATGGATCCACTATATTTTCAAAGATAGATCTCAAGAGTGAATACCACCAAATCAGAATGTAAAAGTTGAATAAATGTTGAATTAACTAGTGGTTGCCCTGCCCTTCGGGTGGGTTATGTACTTTTAGTTATTTTATTTTAAGAAATTCATATATTTGTTCGAATATATATAAATATATATATATATATATATATT
>OVBE01005550.1:0-21519 GCA_900406425.1 Iberis pinnata | reverse complement strand
GGGGGGGGGGGGGGGGGAAGCGTGGTCCACAGAACTGCACGGCATGCAACCTACCAGGGCACAATAGGGTGAATTGAAAAACCCATCTATAGACGTGAAATGATATGATTGTCTATTTTGTGTATATTACNCGTGAAATGATATGATTGTCTATTTTGTGTATATTACAATTTGGATGACATGCTTGAAAACAGGTTTAGAGTGTGATTTTGGTGAGAACTTGTTCAGGGGGACCTTTTCAGTGTATTGTAGATGCGTCGTGGATAGTATGGGATATGGTGGACCTTATGGGACTAGTTTTTTTTTGGTTTATTTAAGGATTTGGATTTTGTCCAACGTAAATATCGAATAGACTAAAAACCAAGTAATGGACAAGTGCATATCAAGTCACATGTCCATCCGCATGTTTATCGTATGTCCCTCGAATGTTGTGAAAAAGAATTATCTAATAGACGAAAACGTTTTTAGTCTATCTTGGCGTATATGAGTTAATGAAAAATAATGCGATGGTGGAGGAAAATGTTGTGTGCAAAAAATTTAGCAAGCACTTGTAATTGGTCCATCAAATATAATTATACGATGGACTACAAACGTTATGTCAACGTTGTTAATCGGTCTGCATGGACATAACATAGCAGATCAGGCTACATCTGGCGTCCATGTTCGTAAATGGCGCTGCCGAAATAATACCTATTCCATAACTTGAAAACACATGATTGTAAGAAGCATCTCAGGCATTTCACATGCGGTGGGCACTGGGGACAATGGAGTGCGGCTAGTGGGTACATATTTCATGAGTAACTTTGCGGTGGACGTCTCTTTCGGCGAATTTGTTGGAGCCATGGTCATCTACCACTTTCTCTACTAGGCGTTTGCTGTCATGTTGTGATGGAGATGCTGATAAAAATCTAACCATCTTCCCGGTTGCATAATTCACTCTTCCATCGCAATAAAGTAAGATGGACCCAAGAAGGTTGATTTTTGGAGAATTGACGGGGGTATATGATAGATTTAGTATATCAATTGCATTATCAACATCACCTTCACATCCTGCTAGACGTAAACTCTCCAAGTAACATGTTGCTACATTCCCGGCATGTGAACAACGGGAAATAAAATGGTGGTACATGGATCCGTTAACAGCAAGGTATGTGGCACCTTCAAACGCGTGCAAATATGTCGTCCTCAGAACACGTGGATGAAACGCTATTGCTAAACCATCTTTACAGCTACCTATTAGTGGACCTAGGTGTTGGAAATCAAACTTACCAAGTAACACGACAATGGAGAGTTTGACGCCATAGGATAGAGAGAAAAACGTGAAAGTATCCATGAATTTGAAAGTAATTCGTAATATGGTGCTAACACCAAGAAAACCATGTCTTCCTATATATTGGGTGCCAACAATTAATTATGTCAACTACCAAGCAAAGTGTATAATTTATTGGCATTAAGTGACATTTAATTTTAAACTACTCAACTACATTTGGTGATAGAACATGTGGACCCCCTTGAACAATGTTTTATATGGTTATCAGAATTTTGTTCATATAAGACAGTGCACAAGTTCCACTCCGCGACATTGTTAATTTATAATATGTCCACATATACAAGCTTTGGTTAACTTATACCAAGCAATACGTCCACACAGACGGCTTGTTGTAGTCATATAAATTAAGTTTAGCAAAATATGTTTTATTAGTTGGGAACAAGTTTGGTTTTAAAATAGAAAAACAACACAAGTCAACTGCTAAGTGGCTTGACAAATTCTTGATAAACTTGAAGCGCATAGTTCATGCGCATGTTGTCAGCCATCTTGTCTGTAATACCAACCAATGGGAAAGATTGGGAATGGAGCTCCATGAAATTGATAGCAAAGACCCCACAATCTCCAGAATGTTGGTTTTGCAAAACATCTCGTTCGCGCTCATAGACGAATGCAGATGGGGGTGGGTTCTTAAATAACTCTTTAAGCACAAGTTGATCAGCCACAACTGCAAGCATGTCCACTATTGGGTCCATCAGCGTTCTGATCTTGCGATCACCGGTTGCGCTGTGCAATGGATCTAGTATAATTATCCTCCCGGTAATGAGGTCAATCACCAATGCAACCCAATGTTTTTTGGCCCAGTTCATCCGAGCGTACAAGGTGTCGACATCATGGTTCCATGCAAGCTTGTTAAATCGATTTTGGATGATACCTTTGACATAGTTTCTTGTCATGCTGTTCCACGTCCATGACCCCTGGTTGTCATGGACGTGGTTCCACGTCCACGTCCATGACCCCTGCTTGTTAAATCGATTTGGGATGATACCTTTGACATAGTTTCTTGTCATGCTGTTCCACGTCCATGACCCCTGGTTTTTAGACTTCTTGAAATGTGCGTGGTCGTTACAAAGCATACGAGTGAAGAAGGTGTCCATGATAGCAATCCTTTTCTCAATAAAAGCATCGCCATATCTCCTCCACAATAGACTCAAAAGAGCATCGATATGCTGAAAAAATAAAATTTGGAACGTGAACAATTGATACTTCAGGCAATAATGAACCAGCATTTTAGGAGTGTTGACGTGCAACTTATGCTCGAATCCACCCAGTTTCGGGGTTTGTAAATCTCCGTGAAAAATCCTTCCCCACAGCATGTCCATCCACTATGTACTCACTAGCACAAGAAGAAGAGAACAACATATAAATGAATTCTCATTGAAATAAGCAATATGCTCAATAATATAGTATTTGTATGTGTGTACCTTTCTTTGTATGACTTCAGCTCCTTCATGAATTTCTTGTCCACGTTGGAGTTAAGCCTCTCGAAAGAGTGGTGATGTAGACTACTATCAACAACCATTTGAGATTTGGAGCCCCTCAGATTCCTCGGATGTTTCCTATCCCTTAATAACATTTTTCCCACCCTTTTTTGGACGCGGAATCCTCTGCCTTTCCACCATTAGATCCCCCTGAATCTGATTTTGATTCATGTCCATCCTAAACATGTATTAGTCCACCAAAACCGTTGGAAATAGAAACGTTGTGACACAAAAACATGTCACTTACTGTCTATTCACCAACAGATAGTTGTACGTTTCCTTCTCCCGCTGTACTGTCATCTACCTCGTCCATCTCTTTATGTTCGTCCTACATTAAAAAATATATAAAAATGTCAATCTATACATAACAAAACGACGATCTTTTAGTGAATTCTTGTGTATTACGAACCTAATCATCTCCAAGACCTTCCTCATTGGCCTCATCAGCTTGGTAGTTGGAGTCACCTTCCGAGCAACCATGTTTTAGCTAAGCGAGAAAACAAAATTTTAATGAAAATACAAGATGTCTATCTCCATTTCACCATAAGTCTATACGGACATGCTATCTAATTCATAAGTCCATGTCCACAAACATATTGATGTTTGTCTGCTAAAACATGTCCATGTTTAGGGTATGCTAACGATGTACGTCCACGTCTACGTGGACCAATGCTTACCCCTTCCCCATGATGTTCTGTTTGTGGTTGGTCGTGGTCTTCCTCTTTCGATTTCTCTTTCGGTTCCTGGGGTGGGTGTTGTTCGACGGCTTGATCAGCCTGAAAAGTAACAAAATAACTCGGATTACATTTGTATACAAATCATTTGCAACTTATCAACGCATTCTTTGGAACGTTAATATGTCTACGTCTACGGTAAAAGACATGACTTTATGAATAGTTACTCACTTCCACTATTCCAACTGGTCCAATAACCTCATCCTCCTAGTCATCCATTGAATCAACCGACTGACTTTCGTACTCTGTCCTCACCCTGAAGGTAACAAGTTAGATTGGTCCGTGACAATCCCATAGGTTTTTAAGACATACCAGGTCAAGTACTCTCACAATATGTTTGCTCCCAGCCACTGGTACTTGATCGGCATAAACACCCTCGTCCACCTCCATATCATTGTGTGTTGATAACTTGGGAATGACAGTAACATAAGATATCATATAGTTTGAATCAACAAGCAAAATGGACGGTACTTAACGTGTAGACTATATGTTCATCTTACCATCCCACTCGCCTCTTGGCATCCATATGCTCCAACAACATCTCCCTCCTCTTCATCCATCTCCTCATTAGACTCATCTTCGGAGCCAGAGTCATCACCCTGCGAGGAGTATACATGTAATCATCATACTGTTCTGGTCCATTACAACGAGAATACAAAAATATATTGAAAACATAATGTAATATTGAAAATGGATACTTACCAAATCAAAAACTCTAGGAAAAAGTTGGCTATTACAACCTTTGTTCTGTTCCCCAACCACAGGCTGAGCCTGCGGGGAATTCAACAACCTTTCAACAACTTTTTGTCCATCCTGAAGATTGAACAATCGTTAAACATTTACAATCAGACTTATGGGTATATGTCCACCTTCATAAAATATGACAAACAACTTACTCTCGTTGCTTTCCTGTTTTTTTCTTCTCCAAACTCCATACCCTGACCTTGTTCGTTTCCTCCCTCATCGTAAACTATGTCCATGGGTACGTTTTGAGTGTGATCAGACTGCAAAACAAATACCACACAACATAGTACAAAATGTCAAAAACTTGAATTGCTACACTAAAATAGACTTCTCTCGGGTACATTACCCATAATCCCCTCCTCCTTAATAAAGCTTCACCCTGTTTATATAGATCCTCATTACTTTTTATCCTACGAAGCTTAGGACAAGTAACTACCGGAGGTGCAATATTGGGGGGCCGATCAGCTGTCATGTTTTCACCTTCATCTTCATCTTTTCCAAACTTCACATCAGTTGTAACCTATACATGTACCAGACGACGACATTTAATACTATATTCTAAACATTATACCAAAACAAAATAATTGCCGCAATCTAGGTTTAGACATACCTTGGACAACACATCCTCATTTGTTCCACTTCTACTGTCCCTTTGGGTCTGAATTGGGACAACTACATGAATTGGGTCAGCCTCAATTACGTCTTGTCCACCAAAAACTAAACTCGTACATGCTGATGACTTCTGAAAAGTCCATCTTTTAAACATTAATTAGGTCTAAGTTATCTTGTGATATCTACCAAGGTTCAGTGTACAACAAACCTTGTCCACTGAATGTTTGGATGATTGACCTTGATCCTCTGTTTCATCCGTGGACATCATCACCTGTTTTATATATGCAAGTTGGTTTCATAGATGAGCAACACAAACCATGTGATATTTACCAACGTTCAGTCTACAACAAACCTTGTCCACTGAATGTTTGGATGATTGACCTTATTCCTCTGTTTCATCTGTGGACATCATCACCTATTTAATACATTATCTGTTAGTTTCATTCAGGAGCTACACAAACTATCCTGCAAATATGTTGTTATTGAGGTACTTACATTATCTGCTATATCGGCAATTACGTTTTCCACCCCTGGGTAATCGCCATAGTTAGTGTTTTCTTCAGCAAAAGGACCACCTTGGTCTTGCCTTTGAGGTGTAGTCTCCTTATGAAAGGTGAAATGTTTACTAAGCCGAATTACGTTAATATTTGTCTCTTCCACGTTTTCTTCAGACGTAAATTTACACCCCTTCCGGATTTCATAAATGATCTCGTCCATTATCTCATTCTTGATCATGTGCTTCTCTCTATCAATATGAACAACAATGTTTTGATCTTGTTCCTCAAGTATCTTCTCACGAAGTTGATTCATGAACATTCCCGAGTTATCAGATAGCATTTCTTGTAGTGTTTGTATACATCATCTTTACATATAAGCTCTGCCTCATTATGAAGTCCAGATGGAGGAACAAGTGTCCCTTCATGTCCACTTGTTCCAGTCTCTAGCTTCCTTGGCGCCTTTGCAAATTTTGATTTCTCCTCTTTCTTTTCAATCACAACAATCATGTCAAATTCAGTCCAGCCGCCGGGCCACATATTCTTCTCGAATTTAAAACCTTCAGCTAGCAAACTTTCCATGTAGTCAGCCGATTCATCCTCTATCTCATCCACCCAATAATCGTTCACCTCTGTATGTATGGTCGTCATAAATAAGAAGAGGGGGACATGGACCTGTTGAACGACAGGTGGACAAATGAATCATCTTCTGAAACATAACAGTGGACATACAAATAAAATGTACAATTGTACTAAAATGGAAAATTTATTGGTTGTTTGAACTATCGTGGACATATTCTCTATTTGCAAAATGTTCTCGTTGTGGAAGGTCCTACAAGCAGGCAAACTCATGATAGATTCATGAGTAAAGTCGTGGACACCTTCCTCCGGTTTAGGGAAAATATTCATTAGTGGTGTATAGCCGCAAAGAAAAAGAGCTGCAACCCAACCATGAAACCGTGAGCAGCTGTATGGGACCCATTCAGCTTCTTCCATAAACTTTTCTCGTCCTTGCATTTCGTACCAACTTTCAACACCTCGATGGTGAGAAGGAAAGAATCACGACCCCATGGATACTCCAGGAACCCTTCAAGATCCTTCAACATCTCAACAACTTTGTTTGAAGCTCTGATCGGATTTGTTTTGCATAACAATATACCTTCAACAATCACTAAAAAAGCAAGCCGGATTCTCCTCCATGCTGGCATTCTTCTACCAGCAGCCAATTCTTTGTCGTTTTTTAACCACTTCACAATTTCTTTTATAAGAACACTCTCTTTCTTGATACTTATCAGCTTGTTCCAATATGGCTGTTTTGGATCTTCAGCCTTTTGAAGTCTGTTCATTACTGCATTCTCTGGATATTGTCCACAAGGAAGTCTTGTTGCAATACCAAACTCACGCAGAGATAGAAAAAATGGTTGCCCTGCAAAAACGAACCACATCTCGTATTTTCTATCAGTGACCAAAGACCGGCATAACATTTGGTGGACCAGCTTGGCTGAAAATGAAGCCATCCTCACCGGAATGGAGAACAGTGATCCAAAAACAGAACCTTTTATTTGGTCCAATGCTTCAGTACCTTCCAAGGCGTCCACCAAATCAAGCAGATACTCCGATTTGGAGTAAGCGTTTATCCTACCCCCTGTAAGATACTTGTCAACTGCGTAAAGCCTACGCAGTAGGCGAGTTTGATCCACAATTATATTCTTCTCTGATACGTCCCCGGGGGACGACTTCTGCTGCATTTGGTGGATCGGGCGTTCGATTTCGAAACTTCATCCATCTTGTTGACTGTTGCGACTGTGGACTATATCTGGTTTATGTCCCAACGCAGTTGTGGACGTTTCTTTAGGATCGGTGGACGTGATTCTAGAACTTCGTCCAACTCCCTTACTGTGGACCATATCTGGTTTCCTTTTCATCGCGGCTGTGGACGTTTTTTGTGAATCGGTGGACGTAACTGTGGGGTCTCTGTAGACATGGGCTTCCCTCTTTTCCAAATTTATGTTGGAAACTACATGAGACGGTTGCAGCAAAACAGGTTTATATACAGGGTTTTTTGGTTTGGCAGCCGTTAAGTCCATCTGAGTGCCGTACTTTTCATTCACGGGATCGCTGGCGTTGCCGACGGAGCTTCCACCGCCTTGCCTGAGGGCTGATTTGTCGGTTCCACTAGAGGGTTTAGTCCCGGGAACACGCCGTTTCTCTTGCTCGCCTACTTTTTTATCGGCGACAGTTGTTTCCCGATTACCATCACTGTTGCCAGTGTTATGTGTCGTGGTGGCGAACGTTTTCTTTATAGTCGACAGTTGTTTATGAGACACTGTTGGTTGTTTCACCGGCGGTATACCCGGTGGTTGTTTCATCGGCAGTTGTTTCTGAGTCTTCGTCGGTTGTTTCGTTGGTTCTTTTTTATCGGCTTCCGATGCCATTTCCTTTATAAATGTGGTGAAATGCAACTGAGACGAAAACTTTCGGTAAGTGAGTGTGAATTTTGCAAGTTTTGAAGATTTGCACATTCAAAAACAATGGTGAAATGCAACTGAGATGAAAACTTTATGTAAAAGTTAAAATGAGAGAGAGAAGATATAATTGTCGAAGAAGATAATAATGGAACAAAATTTGTGTCAGTAAGTTTTAACAGTTATCGAGAGAAAAAGAGGTTTTTTATTTTTTACAAAATCAAAAACAAATCTGCTCGAGAATATTGAGGGGCGTGATTGTAAACTATGTTGAACTGACATATGACATGTCCCGTAAATTTCGCCCCTCATAGTAATGAGAATAAATGAACTAATTTTATGGCATGTAACATAATTTTCCTATACTTATATCTGAACACTTTTGTTATGGTTTTTTAATTATTGTTTTAAATATATTTTTTTGTCTGATAATTAATTACATGTTTTTCTCAAATACTTTTTTAATTTAAATTAAGAAATTTGTTTTTAATTTCATTTAAATTTTTCAAAAATTATTTTAGTTTCTTCTAAAAAATATAGTATAAAAAGTATAAATGTAATATATACAATAGTAACGTTTAAAATAAATAATTTAAACGTTGTCAATCTTTGAAATAATATAAACCTATAGATTTAAATTTAAAATATGTTTATGAAATTTAGATTATTAAAATTATTTATTGTAATTAATAAAAAAATCTAATACATATTTTTAATTATCTATACATATTATAGAATTTTAAATTGTATATTTTGTATATCACACTTTTGCTTCGATATTTACATATTTACATTTAATTTGTCGACAAATTTCATAGTTATTATATAAACATTTATATAATTAATGATACATAAAATTTATTTACAACACCATAATTTTGAACTTATATTTTATAACATATTCTCGCATATTGAGCTGAGCATCGTCTAGTACTTCATACTTCTTTATAAGAAAAAACTTTATTAAAAAAACATTTATTTCATATTTGACTCGTATCTAGTTTGAAAATCAGGTACATGTGTTAGGAAACCTGGATAACAAAGTAGCCGGGTCTGTGTTTGCTTGAGGATCCGACGAAGAAAGAAGATTTTCTTCAAATAGCGGAGAAGCAACAGTCGGTAGAACAATAGATGGACCCTAATGCATAGGGCACGAAGTCTCATTATGGTTAAAAAGACCACAACTACGGCAAAATCGACGTAAACGATCATAGAGAAAACATACGGGATAAAGGTTATCGTATTCATCAAGTTGGACTTGGTGCGAAAAGAAGAGGGCCTTGGAGATATCAAGATAAAAACAATCTCAATTTCAGTAGGAGTATCGTGAGTGGGCTCAACAATACATATGATTTCTACTTGACCAAGAGAACTGATAACATCTTCTACCACACAACGATGTCGGTAAGAATTAGAAAGATCCAGAAGGTGAGTTCAAAAGGATAGAACTTTCATGTAACATGGATAATGACAATGAGACCAACGATTCACGACCATCCAACGAAATATCAGGGACAAGATGATATTAAGAAAAACTATAGTATCACATCATTATCGATATGGCCAAAGCCTGTCCTGAGCCGAAGCAAAGCAAGCATGAACTTGCGACCATTTTTTCGATCTAAAGATGTTAGTTAACAAAGTGGCCCATTTTTGAAAAAATTATACAATTTTGGCTATTTTTTCATTGTATATTGCGGCCTTTA
The DNA here is from genome assembly GCA_900406425.1 of Iberis pinnata. Taxonomy (NCBI): domain Eukaryota; kingdom Viridiplantae; phylum Streptophyta; class Magnoliopsida; order Brassicales; family Brassicaceae; genus Iberis; species Iberis pinnata. The sequence goes on along the minus strand of OVBE01005550.1, from coordinate 11,956 downwards.
GAACTTTTTAAAATCTTAGGACCGGCCGTGGATATGGCCATGCAGCCTCCAGGCCTTCAATATAGTGTTCTTCCTACCCATAACTACTGCGAAGGATTTAGACGACGAACCACCAAACTAAGATGATATGATTGGTATGGCGGCGAGTGTCATTGATAAGTTGTATAGGTTGCATGTCTGATCTGAGAGTTAATTGCTGGAAAGTTCGCATTAGGTTATCAGTCATAGAGAATTCATAAGAGAAATTGGAAGTTGAAGAACAAAAAGAATTGTAAAAGGAAGCAAGAGTAAGAGTGAAGATATGAAGCGGAAGATGAAAAGACAAGAAGAAACCTAATCGCCTTAGGAAGAAAGAGAAAAACCAAGAGAGAAAGTTTATATTATTTTCTTGTTAAATTCTTACTCTTCTAGTTAGCTGTTTATAATCACTAGTATTGAATCTCTTTTATTTTAGTTTTTTGGTAAGAAAACGGGGGAATTCTCTGTCAATTTAATAAAAGAAGTAACGATTCCTTAACTCAATACAACAATCAGTCTCTGCCTAGAAAAACTCCTAGCATCATTCAAAATAATCGTCTCTACACCAAGTGGAACCGAATCAAAAGCGTGAAACCTCAAACTTAAAGAATATGCCAAATTGGCCAATCCATCAGCAAGGTTGTTTGCTTCTATATAGGTATGCGATAAACAGACATTCCAGTCCTTTCCAATGAAGCCACGACACAGACCTACCAAAAAATGATAGTGGATGAGAGTCATCGACTATGTCCCGTAAGAACCCAACAATCTAGCTTGATATTCCCATGCGATATAGAGGCCAAAATAAACTCTCCAGAGTTCTGCAAGAGGTTTGTACAAGTACCTATATTAAATGAAAAACCACCACACCAATTACCTTCATGATTCCGGATAATTCCACGAGCTGCTGCTCTGCCCGGATTTTTTCTTGATGCGCCATCCACGTTCAATTTGAACCAACCATACTTAGGTTTTTGCATTGCTATATTCTTTTTAATTCTCATCGGCTTCCCTAAAGTTTGCGTTCACATCTTAACAAAGCTTGTTGTAACCTCCTTGGCAAGCTCTCGGAGAAATCTTGTACGATCTCTCCATCTCATAGTTGATCCAAAAACATTCAAGCACCTTCATTTCCATCTCCACCACACAGTCAATCCAAATATGCACTGCCAACTATAATTTGAATTCGATGAAACGTCACAAAGATTAGGTAGAGCCATTCCAAACGTCACAAAGATTAGTATTGGATCTCTTTCATTGGTTTCAAATATTACACTCTTTTTTCAATTAGAAAAAAATTGAGGCCAAATTTTAATCTTATCTAGTTTTAATTTGTGGTTTTTTACACTTTAGAATTTAATTGATGACTACTAAGATTTTCTCCAAATGACAAATTAAATAGGAAATTTGAAATATATATATATATATATATTACTATTTACTCTAAATAAGATCCAAAATTATGTATTTAACATCATATATATAAATATATAGGAAAACACACATTTAAATCCTCAACTATGAGAAAAATGCAGATTAATTCCTCAATAAGGAATTTAATTGATAAATTGATGATCACATTTACTCAACATTTAAAATGTTTAACGGAAGGCTTAAAGAATGTTAAGTGACTTTATTACAAAAATAAAAAGGAAAAATTACTGTAAACATACTAAAACTTCACCATCTAGAACCCTAATTTTTTCCTACTCGACACATGAAGAAGAAGATGCACGTTCCATCATATTTGAGACACCAAATCCAGAAGAAAACAATACAAGAAAACAGTTGATAGAGTTTCAAACTTCTTAAGTTCATCATATCAAGAAAATTACATCATCATCACAAAGGTTAAACTTTGAGACAATTTATCAATCCAAGACACTACTCTGTGATGTGTCTCTCTCAATTAAAGTTTTAAAGCTCAAAGAGTTTCATCCAAATACAAACGTATTGGAAGAGAATGTTGCTTTGGTTCGGATCGAGCTCTTAGTCTCTTAATTATGTTCACGAGAGTTTATTTTCTTTGTGTCCTTTGATTTATATTATTTAGGAATGCGGTTAGGACCATATTTTCTTGGTAGGGTAGATGAATCAAAGGTGAGTGAATGATTCATTTCATATTATAAAAAGTTAGATTATTTGTATCTTCTATGTTGATTCATATCATTTTTCTCTAACATGTATTTTGTTGCAGCAGAGATTAGTTGGAGACATTTACAAAATTTTAAAGGAAGTAAGCAATCGAGAAATTTCACATGGTTTAAAGCTTCCAAATTCTTTTATTCAGCTTGTTTCTGATATGAAGAAAAATCACTACGATGCAAGAACTTTCTCCATTGTGAAATTTGCAAGAGCCGCTGGAGTCCACCGACTCGCTTATGATAGGAAAGTCTTCTCCCTCCTCACCGGCGTCGATCTCGGCATCGGTCCGACCACCGCTTCCGATGATAAAGCACAAATCAAAGAAATCTCCTGGAGGAGCTGCCTCCAGTTCTGCAAAGATCGCAGGTTCCATCTCTTCCTGAAAATACCACTCGGACTCAGCTTCGTCTCATCTCCCATCTGGTTGCTATGAAGGTGATTCCCCTTCCAATTCTTCAAAGGCCTCGGATTTGAAGCTTTCTAAAGATAAACAGATGAATACCAAATGCATTGATGAAAATTCTCCACTCCCTCATGGGTTAAAGGATTCATTTACTTCTAAAGTCCCTAAAGCTGAAGTAGAGAAAGTTACTACTTATGTCGAGCCCGGCGAAGTCCTTGGTAAGACAACAGTGAACGAGTCCTTGCCGGTTTTTGAACATCAACTTCAGGACGATGTTCATAAAAAAATGCTTATGAGTTATCCAATTCAATACCGACCAACACCAAGCTTTGGAGTGATCTGGTAAAAGGTCACAAAAAGCTTGAGAAGAAGGGCACAAGTTACTCCCTTGACTTTGGTGAGATGTGCATTACCATTCCAAACTCTGTTATAGAGAAAAACAAAAAATCGTGGGAAATGTTCATTATTGGTCAATTTTATGAGGCACCTCCTTCCAAAGGAACCGTCCATGCTATTATCAATGGAATCTGGAGAAAATACAACAGAAACATCTAAGTCTCTAAGATGGAAGGAGGAGCTTTTCACTTTCGCGTTCCCTGCCCGATAACTTGGAAAAGGATATTAAGCCAAGCTCTTTGGCAAGTTGATGGTCAAACAATATTTGTAGCAAAATGATCTTCGCACGTCACTCCTTCAAAACCAGAACTTAAGACAATACCCGTCTGGCTCGAATTTTGCAATGTACCTCTTCAGTTTTTCGATGAAGAAGCGCTTGCAGAAATAGCTGGATTAGTTGGGTGTCCGCTTTTCCTTTATCCCCATACTGCCAATATGACCAAAATTGAGGTAACCAAAGTTTATACAGACATTGACCCAAGAATTCCTCGTCCGGAGGCAGTCAATGCCCGTTTCCAATTAGGAGAAACCTTCCAGGTAAAAGTCTCAAGTCCATGGCTTCCATCTCTTTGTAGTCATTGCAAAAAGGTTGGACATACTATCTCTAGATGCCCAACAACACCTGTCACTTGCATATCGTGTAAGTTCACCAAGCACTCTCCTGAGAATTGCCCCAAACAGAGAAAAGAATCTACAAACAATCACTCATCAACCTCTGAATGGGTGGTAAAAGGGAAACTAACGGCGGAACAAAAAGGTAAAGGTTTAGCAACATAATCTTCTCCACCTACTCGTGCTATTAACAATGAAAGAGGGATTGTTATCATAGAGCCAAACAATCCATCAGTACCCAAAGGTTCAGGGAACCAAGTCAACCATGAACCTTTTCTAGGTTTAGGTCAAGCTACTAATACATCTAATGTTCATTTGGATGATGGTGTTTCAAAGGTCACAGATGCAAAGCAGTCAGTTTTCTACTATATTAAATATATTTAGCATGGCTCCATCAGTAAAAACCTTGGGAATGTGGATCTTAACTCAGCAACGCCCACAAATTCAGCATTTATTTCTTCTTCGGAATCACAATCCGGATGATGATGATGTCAATGACAGATTTATTCAGGTTGTTTCAAAGAGAATGTTGAGGAAATCTACCCTCAAGGCTCGGGCTTCGGGCCCCAAAAAATAGCCCTACGTGCCTCACTTTTGTCTTATATGTCCATGAATATTTTTTGCTGGAATATAAGAGGATTTAATAATCCAATAAAACGGCGTACGTATAGGAAATGGATGAGGGCTCATAAACCCCTTTTTGGAAGCCTGCTTGAAACGCATATCCATCCAAATAAGGCTTCATCTATATTTAGTAGAACTTTCCCATCTTGGAAGGTGGAGTATAATTAAGAATTCTCTGATATAGGGAAGATTTGAGTTTTATGGGATCCTTCAATAAAGGTATCAATTCTTCATAAGTCTATGCAACATATTTCCTGTAAGGTGGATTTTCCAGACATATCTTAATCAATAATTGTCTCCTTTGTGTATGCTTCAAATGACGATCAAGAACGAATGAATCTATGGTCTAAATTGATAAGTGCGTCCCATACCTTTAATGGCTCGAGATTACCATGGGTTGTTCTATGCGACTTCAATGAAATTCTTCAGGCATCTGAACACTCGTCTATGCCTCCCCACGTGTCAACCATATGCATGAGAAACTTATGTAACTGTTTCAGCTCCTCGGAGCTTAGGGACCTGCAGTTTAGAGGAAACTCTTTAACCTGGTCCAATAAGAAGGAAATTGATCCTATAACCAAAAAGCTCGACATGATTTTGGTTAATGATCACTGGTTTAATATGTTCCCGAATTCAATTGCTGTTTTTGGTGATCTAAGTATCTCTGACCACTCGCCAGCTTGCCTTATTTTTGATCAATTGAAGTTGAAGCGTAAATCATCGTTTAACTTCTTTCATTGCCTTCTCCATTCTGAAGGTTTTGCGGAGTTAATTACTTCTCTCTGGTTTTCGTTAAACTTTCATGGCAACAAGATGTTTGTGTTATCTATGAAGCTAAAAATGATAAAGGCTACCATTATGAATCATAGTAAGATCTCCATTTCTGATATTGAGAAACGCACAAAAGAGGCACATGAACGCCTTATCACATTCTAAGGATGCGAGGATTACAGCTAAGGATGTGAAGGATTATGTGTTTTCCATGCCATACTTATGTAAAACCTCTTGCTTGCTATTGAACTAATTGCAGGTTATAATAGGAAGGCTACTACTCGGAGTGCAATGCTAAAGATTGATCTAAAGAAGGCTTTCGATTCATTTAAATGGGATTTCATCCTCGCAACACTCAAAGTCATGCTCTTCCCGGAAAAGCTTCATTTCCCTAATCAAACTCTGCATCTCCACAACGAATTTCTCAATTTCAATCAATTGAGAGCTAAATCGTTTCTTCAAAGGCACCAAAAGACTTAGACAAGGAGATGCTATATCGCCGTTCCTTTTCATCATCGCTATGGAGGTCTTCTCAAATCTGCTTCAGAGTAGATTCACCGAGGGGCATATAGGGTTTCAAAACAATGCACAATCGGCCCAGGTGTCACACTTAATTTTTGTTGACGATATATTGGTTTTTCGATGCAGAAGGGTCCTCTCTCCAAGAAATAAAATAGCCAACGGATATGTTTGCTATCTAGTCCGGTCTCAACATGAACAACTCCATATTAGAGCTTTTCATTGCAGGCTAGAACCTGCCTAAATCCTCACCTCTTCTTAGAGATGGATTCACGCTTGGTTCTCTATCTATTCGCTATTTGGGATTGCCACTTATGCACAAACAACTTACAATTTCCAACTACAACCCCTTGATTGAAAAGATTAAATCATTGATGAACTCTTGGACCACAAGAGTCTTAAGTTTCTCTGGAGGGCTCCAATTATTCAAATCTGTTATTTTTAGCCTTCTAAACTTTTGGATGTCTGCTTTTATTTTGCCTAAGGGATGTCTAAAAATTATTAAATCTTTGTGTTTCAGGTTTCTTTGGTCTGGTAAAACAGAAGAAAATCCTTTCTAAAACGTATCCTAGGATACCATATGTCACCCAAGAGAAAAAGGGGGATTAAGCATACGAGAACTTAGCATATGGAACAAAACATTGTCTCTAAGATTAATTTGGCTTCTATTATCAGATTTTGGCAGCTTATGGGCATTTTGGACGAAAAAACAAGCTTCCGAGGAGATGTTTGTGGAGTCAAGATGACTCCAAATATGCATCAACAACCTGGAAAATGATCCTATCACTTATGCCTCTCGTCCTAAGGTTTATTACGCGCAAACTAGGCTATGGTCGCGATATTAGCTTCTAGTTTGAGAATTGGCTACTGATGGGGCCTCTTATCCAATACGCAACACTGGCGGAGCTTGGTATTCCCATTCACGCTAAGGTGGCAGATGCGTGCGGGATATCCGGTTGGAATATACGGCCAGCAAGGAGTCTGGTAATGGAACAAATTCACATCTAATTATCAAGCGTCCATCTTCCTCTTTTCTCTAGCACACAAGACAAATATGTTTGGTCTATAAATGAGGAAATCATGAAGAGGTTCAGCACCTCAAAGATTTGGAATGACTTAAGATCAAAACGTCCAATCAAAAATTGGAAAAATTGGTTTGGTGCAAGGGAGCTATACCTATGCATGCTTTCTTCATGTAGATTGCCAATTGGGATAGTTTACCAACAAGAGTCAAAATTGCATCGTGGGATCTTGGTACAACGGATAGATGCTGCTTATGAAACTTTCTTGTGGAGACTCGAGACCACATTCTCTTAAGATGTCAAATCTCTATCGCCATATGGAAAATTCTTACTGAATAGTTTAAATGCAGGTTTTCAAGGATTTCATACATGGGATTCACTCAATGTCTGGTTGGGAGCAAGATCACGTGAAGCGCCGAAGCTGTTAAGAAGGATTGGAGCTCAAGTCTTAACATACACAATCTTGTATGAGATAAATTGGAGGCTACACCTAAATACTAGCCTATCAATTCAGTAGCTATGCCTACAACTGGACAATAGCATTAAAGATATTATCGCAGCAAGATCCACCAGGAAATCTTTTAGAAAACATATGAAGATATGGTTATCTAGACAGTGATCTCACGGACAAAATAGGGGACATTCATTTGCTTTTTTATTTCTTTTTGTTGCAAATGTAAGTTCGTAAGGCTTCATCTTTTGTAGTAACTACAAACATTTTCATTATATAAGATATTTACAATTTTAAGAAAAAAAAACGTTCTCCATTGTGCTTCGAGCTATGGCAGATTCTCTAATTTGAAACTAGTTGTTAAGTGTTATTCGAAATATTTTTGTGATTTCTTTGTTCTTTTCTATAAACATATAGAGAAGTTTGAAAAAGATATAAGAGAATATAAGTTTACAAAACTTATGAATGAACACTTTGCTCTAACAATTACAGAGCTTGGTCTTTGTAACAATGGCTGGAGGAATAAATAGAAGCACATTCCTTTGGAGCAACCCACAAAACACAAACATAAAAACAATACAATTGTCACTAGTTTTACCATGGAAACTTCTTAAAGATTCCTTAACTTTCTACATCATCTGGAGATATTATTAATCAAAACAATATAGCAAACAAATGCGATGAATCTATTTTATAGAAGAAAAAAGAAGGAAGTGTAAAAGATAACAATTCATTTTGGATTAAAAACAAAGGGAGAATGGGAAATAATAAAGAAAGCTTCACGTTTTGGAGCTTTTCCATTCTTCAAATCTTCATATTTTCTTGGATTCGATGTTATAGGGAACTGCAGTTGTAAAGCTTCACTCGCCGGTTGACACTTTTTTTACCAGCATTACAAAAAAATTTTCTTTTAACTTATTGTTAAATTCACTTAACGTTTTTTTATGTTTCACGTTAAACACTTTTAACGTTGACTAAATTCAATCACCTAATTTATCAAGTCAACTTATTGTTGAGAAAATATCTTGTTAAATGAAAATTTGAGGAATTAATCTCCATTCTTTTAATAGTTGAGGATTTNATATATATATATATATATATATATATATATATATATATATATATATTTTTTCCTTCATTTCTAAACAGTCATTCCTATATTTGTTGTTCATGCCTTGCACAAACGATTATAAAAGAAACTTCTATATTCGCAAGAGCGAGCGCCTATATGCATAGATGTTCTTTTTAATGTATTTTACTATTCTTTATGCGAGCTGCAACTACTAGAGATAGATTTAGGCCCTTGATGCATCACCGTTGAGGCTCTGTTTGTAGCTTCACAAAACTGCATGTAGTCAAGAGTGGCCTTATTAATGATATATGGAATAGACCATCTTAAATTCTCAAACACCAAGGCATTTCTTGATTTCCAGATTCTCCATAGCATATAAGCTGCAAATGATCATGTGTTTGCGCAAAGAAAAGCATCAGTTAAATTCATAACTAAAGTTAGATTGTGTATCACACAATTGTCGAAACTTCCCAATAGAAAGCTCCTAAAAAGAGCCAATTGCTAGATTTCTGTAGTAACCCGACAATTAAAAAAATAAGTGGTTGACTGATTCCTCTTCTTCTCCACATAGAGAGCATGATACATCAGTAGAAACACCCCTCTTACTCAGTTCCGTTGCAATAGCCAATCCTCGATGTAATAATCTCTACAAGAGGTGCTGAATTTTAGGATGAACATGTAATCTCCATATACACTTAGACAATAGTTGTATATCTGGTTGGAGTGTAGGTAAGGCTTGGGAATTGAAGACAAAATGATATACAGTTTTAAATGAGTATATACCATTTAAGGAGTGAGGGCAAATAGGTATATTTGGAACATCGGAAGCAGATGGTTGCATTGATTAGATGCGTACAACATCAGATGGATGGATATGTGATTGCATTATTTGAGGACACCAATTGTATCTTGGAAAATCAAGTAAATTTGCTACTGTAAGACCATTATCAGAAGATTAACTCCACTGGATAGTTGGACTATATGTATCCTTAAGAAGCTATTTATCCTTAAAAATTCGTATTGTCTATCCATTACCAAGAATCCAATATGTTTCGGTTGAAGCATCAGTAACGCAGTAACAATACCTCTTCATGTTTGACTAGGTCTAGATCTTATGGTTGCTTCAAAGAAGTGCTTCGTAGCATAATATTTAGCTTTCAATACTTTGGCTAACAATGTTTGAGGTTGAGTTAACAATCGCCATGCCGGTTTAGTTATTAAAGCTAAGTTGAAGCTTTTAAATCTCTAAATCCTAAGTCACCATTATTCTTTGATAGACAAGCAATCCAATTGATTTTATGATGCTAAGTTGTAGTACTCCACCAGTAAGACCATTTACAATGCACCTGTTGAATAAATTATTCAACAATTGAACATGTACAATGGGGTAGTTGAAAATGGGAAAAAAAAATGAGTTAGCAAAAATGGTGTTGAATCGATTTAACGGTTATTGAATGAAATTTTTGGGTTCCATGATGACATGTGTCATTATGGCATTGGTTCGAAAAATTAAAGGTTAATATATATAGATAAGGTTAAGTGTTGTATTTTCATTGGTTGTTGAGATTTTTGGATTTCTTTTTCCACACAAATTATTTGAGCTTAATTATTTTATAGTAAATAATTTTGTATGTTTATAAATTTTATATTAAAATTCATAAAAAATTTTACTCTATAAATAGAAACTCATTTCATCTGATTTGGACACATAAAAAAAATTATCAATGGATATCAACAGTAACCCTTTTAACACTCAAAATTCTACGAATTATCCTTTTAACTACCCAAATCTCAATATTTATCAATCTCAAAATCCATCTTCTAATCAACCTCCAAATTATGGTTTTCAACCAAATTTCTTCATGCCGTCGGCTATTCCAAACTATCTTCCATATTATGGATCAATGCCTTTTTTATCTCAACCGCTTCATTTTTCTTCTACTCTAACGGGTAATGAAATGCTATCCAATGTTGGAGCAACTGAATTTTCTGAATTTTCTACACAAGTGACTCTTGGTGGCATGAGCGATATTCATGAAGCTACTCCGAATGTTGATGATTCAACTCGTTCTCGCCGGAAAAGCCCCAAATGGACCACTGAGCAAAATATGGTGTTACTGAGTGGATGGATTAAATTTGGAACATATAGCGTTGTTGGTAGAAACCAAAAAATTGAAGCATATTGAGGTAAAATTGCTGACTATTGTAATGAACATTGTTCATTTAATCCTCCACGTGATGGAAATTCATGCAGAAATCATTACAATTACATGAACCAAAAATTGGGCAAATAGGTTGGCGCTTATGACAATGCTAAACGTCTTCAACAAAGCGGGTGATCGGAGAATGATGTATTGGCAAAAGCGCATAAATTATATTCAAGTGTTAACAATGGTCATTTCAGTTTAATGTCAGAATGGGAGGCTATTCGTGATCAGCCACGTTATGAAAGTCAAGTAGGAGGAAATACTGGCTCTGCAAGTAGTGGATCTAAGAGATCTCGTGAGAGTGATCAAAGTGACTCTGGCTCTATAGGATCTAGTGCTCGTCCAATGGGGAGGGAAGCAGCTATAGAAAGGGTAAAAAGAAAGGTAAGGGAGCAGCCTTGGAAGTGGTCAACAAAGAGTGGAATGAATTTAAACAATTCAAGGAAAAAGAGTTAGAACGATTGGAAAAAATAACTATGGTGCAAGAGGAGGCAAATCAATTGATGAAAGAAAAGACTCTAGCTAAGAAGATGAAGATGTTTATGAAGCTTAGCGAAAAGGAACACCTTGATGATCGGAACAAAGAGTTGATGGAGAAGTTAAGTCACGAGTTATTTGGAAATTAATGTGCGTTTGTCTCTGTATGCTTTAATTATGAGTGTTTTTTTGATCTATTTCCATTTTAATAATGTGTGTTTGTCTCTTTCTTCTTTAATAATTCGTGTCTTGTCTCTCTCTTCTTTAATAATGCATGTTTTGTCTATTTGAACTTTAATAATTTGTGTCTTGTCTAAGTCTACTTTAATAATGGGAGAATCCAATCCTTATCTATTAATTTGCTCAATACAATATTTTTTTGGAATCCAATGATTATAAATGAAGACTCATTATTTCATTGATGTATCATCATTACAAATCTTATCTTAGTGAAAAATACACATAGATCCATCAAAATTTCCTTTCGATAGTGAAGCTTATAAAAGACAATCTGAATCTGAAGAGAAGTACATCGTCAATCGATTTAGGGAGCGTCGACAAAAGATAGAGAAGACTATGCATCTCGTGGAAAGAGAAAATACTTCAAGGCAGACCATGTAGCAGCAAACCAAAGGATTATTGACGACTACTTTGCCAATCAACCTACATACGATGATGCAATGTTTCGTCGGCGATTCCGGATGTGAAAACATGTTTTTCTTCGGATCGTTGGGGACATATCAAGAAGCGACAACTACTTCACCCAAAGATTTGATGCAGTCAATAAAGAAGGTATATCCCTATTAGCAAAATGTACCACATCCATGCGAATGTTAGCATATGGTGTGGCGCCGACGCGATCGATGAATATATCAAAAAAGGAGGTACTACAGCATTGAGTGCTTGCGTAGATTTTGTATGGGAATCATAAAATTTTATGATCAAGTGTATCTTAGAACTCCAACTCAAGATGATCTTCAAAGAATTTTGCATGTCAGTTGATATTACTCAGATTTAATGCATTTTAGTAGGCATTTATGCCTGCTAAACTTGTATTATCTGAGCCTTTTCTATGTAAAACTGGACTTTNTTCAGGTCTCTTTTGGAATAAACGTGATGAAACGATGCATTTTCGGATGGAATACGGCTTTATGAAGAAACAAAGAGTCGATCTGCGATTGGATCGAAGAAGTCTGAAGTTTTGAAGCCAAAATCCAAGAGGGACCGATCGATCCGTCT
>OVBE01005549.1:0-21520 GCA_900406425.1 Iberis pinnata | reverse complement strand
ATAACAATGGATTTTATTGTATTTCTACCAAATACATAATTGAATAACACTAGATTTACCTTTGATTTTAAAATACATCAAAACCCATTAAAATACACAATTGAATAACCCCCACTTAATGACTTAAGATTGTTACAATCACTCAAATCTTATTTAGGTGGTCCCATGACGATAAGGAGAAGGACCATACATCGATTGTTACAATCACTCAAATCTTATTTCGTATGAATTTTACAATTTAGTAAAAAAAAAATTACTGAACTCTTCAAATATTAACTGTAATCGAATCTGATAATATCTAATTGAATTGGGAAACTAAAAATACAGAGAGGCACACTCCTAGAAGTTTGAACGAGTGGTGTTCCTCTGTTCTTATTTCTCTCTCTCTGCATTATCTCTTCAAGTCTCTCCCTCTTCCCCCGAATTATCTCTTCGATCTCTCAAACTTTCTCAGGTAAAGAGATCCAATCCTATCCGTGGTTTTCTCCTAGATTTAGATTTTTTCTCTCTCCATGTTTGCGTTCCTGTAATCTTGGGTTTTTAATTTGTGTTCAGATTTCGATTTTCTTAACAATTCTGAGATTTGCGGAATTTAGGTATTTCTTTGTGTTTCTGGGTATATGAAGCTTGTCTAATTGAATGGCGTCAATCTTCCTTCTGTTAAAACTGTTTCTATTCCATTAATATTTGAAGAAGCTATCAGAATAACAAATTCTACCGACGTAATGTGGCAAATTCCGAATCAGTTTGTGTATATTACTTTAAGATCTGTACACTTAATAGAAGCCTTTTGCATAAGATCTTACGCTTCCGTGATTCGTTTTCTACATGTATCGGTTGTTTGACTGATTTCTGAATTTTGATTGTGATATTACAAGCTACATTGTTTTGTTTTGGATACCTAGAAATTTCTGATAGGTTGTTGCTTCTTTTTGTTGCAGAATGGCTGCTACTGCCAATGGAACTGACTATGGTGCTTACACTTACAAGGAGCTTGAGAGAGAGCCCTACTGGCCTTCTGAGAAGCTCAGGATATCAATTACCGGTGCAGGAGGTTTCATTGCGTCCCACATTGCTCGCCGTTTGAAGCACGAGGGGCATTACGTGATTGCTTCCGACTGGAAGAAGAATGAGCACATGAGTGAAGACATGTTCTGTGATGAGTTCCACCTTGTTGATCTCAGGGTCATGGAAAATTGCCTCAAAGTCACTAGCGGAGTTGATCATGTCTTCAACTTAGCGGCTGATATGGGTGGTATGGGTTTCATCCAGTCTAATCACTCTGTGATTATGTATAACAACACTATGATCAGCTTCAACATGATTGAGGCTTCTAGGATCAGTGGGGTTAAGAGGTCAGATTGCATTTCTTGGGGGGATTCTAAGCTCATAGACAGAGTTACTGATTGGTTCTGTTTATTTGTTTCAGGTTCTTCTATGCTTCTAGTGCATGTATCTATCCGGAGTTTAAGCAGCTGGAAACTACTAATGTGAGCCTGAAGGAGTCAGATGCTTGGCCTGCAGAGGTTTTTATCACCCTAATGAGTATCATTTATATGTTCTTGCGAAAGACAACAACCTTTCTTACGTGTTTATGTACTATATTTCTAATGCTATATAGCCTCAAGATGCTTATGGTTTGGAGAAACTTGCAACGGAGGAGTTGTGCAAGCATTACAACAAGGATTTTGGGATTGAGTGTCGCATTGGAAGGTTCCACAACATTTATGGTCCTTTTGGAACATGGAAAGGTAAACATATTCTAGACATTGTGCAAATGTTAAATTTCTCAGTGTTGAAGTTAAACATCTGGTTTACATATGGATCATTTCAGGTGGAAGAGAGAAGGCTCCGGCTGCTTTCTGTAGAAAGGCTCTCACCTCCACAGATAGGTTTGAGATGTGGGGAGATGGGCTTCAGACCCGCTCTTTTACCTTCATTGATGAATGTGTTGAAGGTGTACTCAGGTCAGGGCATTCGCTCTATATTAGAAATGATTGTATGTTGCAATAAAATTGTCTGAGTTTTACCCTCATTGTTGTTGTTTAAAAGGTTGACAAAATCAGATTTCCGTGAGCCAGTGAACATCGGAAGCGATGAGATGGTGAGCATGAATGAGATGGCAGAGATGGTTCTCAGCTTTGAGGAGAAGAAGCTTCCAATTCACCACATTCCAGGTCCAGAAGGTGTGCGTGGACGTAACTCAGACAACAATCTGATCAAAGAAAAGCTTGGATGGGCTCCAACAATGAGATTGAAGGTACCAAACATTATTACTTATGTAGCTAGCTCAAAGAGAGTATAATAATATGATTGTTTTATGACTGAGAATGTGTGACAACAATGGTATAAACAGGAAGGGCTTCGAATAACCTACTTCTGGATAAAAGAACAGGTCGAGAAAGAGAAAGCTAAAGGAAGCGATGTGTCCTTATACGGATCATCAAAGGTGGTTGGGACTCAAGCACCGGTTCAGTTGGGCTCACTCCGCGCCGCTGATGGAAAAGAGTGAATCGGATGATATTTACCAAATGTGGCCTTACATTATATATAATTGTTTAGATAATATGTTTAGGCAGCTTCTTATGAAAAGAAGCAATTAAAATAAGTGTTTTGGATTTTGGTTTTCCTATCCTTTACTTCTAGTTTTTGTTAATTTGGTTTCTTTTTTTTTACCTCAAGTTTGTTAATTCGATTCTACTAGATTTTTGTGGTCCATTCACAGTATCAACTTGATGTCGTGGTCCCCTGATCTCTTTACACATCCCTAGGGCTTGGGATCATCCACCATTCTTCATCTGCGCTGAACTTCTTTTGTCATTCCTCCTCGGCCATAAAGTTCACACGTGATTTTTCTCTCTTGAATCAATAAATAATAAGGCATGTGCATCTAGTTAAGTATGCGACTTTGATTGAAGAATAAGATTAACAAAAAGTCACATGTCACTCTGCCGTTTCTAAACAAGCTTCACTATGTGTTGAATTAAAACTAACGGACATTAAACGATTCAAGGGAACAAATTGTAAGGGATCCTAGCTAATACCTTTCATAGTATGGAATAGGAGTGAAATTATTGTATGATATTGTTGAATCATGATTTCACCTCCAAACGGATTAAATCAAAAGATTTCATTTTCTTAGATCAAGTCAATTTGCATAGGGTCATTTGTTGGGTTGTGAGTCCATCTCGACTCATCTCGTCTCTTCTAATGGATCGCGGTCAAACTCACATCTTAATTTTGGTCACAACGTTTAACTCTTAACCAAATAATACAAGTGCTTAACCAAGCCTTGATATGGTGCTAAATAAGATATTAATAATAAATCCCCTGATATTCTCTTCGAGTTTAGTGGATTTGTTTCAAGTAGGTATGGTTAAGTAGAAACGTATTATTCCTTAGCTTTTTAGTTGGTAGGGAATTTAGGTTGAATTTTTGGTAAGACGCTCACCTTTCGCGGTTATTTTCTTATAAATAGACATAGTAGATGAGTACCTTGCCTTCTTTATTTTCAAATACAATTCCTTCTTCCTTTTATCTAACTTTCTCTCTACCTTATTTAAATTATTTAGCAAACATGTAACCGTGCTATTATTATTCGCCACTCGAAGTGGATCAAAAGGTGATGCTCAGAGCTGTAAGAGGTAAGGAAGATACTCTGTCTCAACCAGAGTCTTCACTTTGCAATGCCGAAGGAAACAAAGTGAAGCCCAGCACAATCAGGCCCAACAGCTCAGCTCCATAAGACAAAACGCAGCACTTCAGCACACATTCACCTTCAACCTGCGAGATGAAGACAAATTCTGTTAAAACAACAGAGGTAAAAGCAAAAGCAGAAAAGCAAGCTGGCAAGATCAAGCTTTTCAACAAATTTAACTTATAAGCTGAAAAATAGGAATTAGACAAGTGTGTTTTAGGGCAAACATTGTAAAGGTATTGCTTCAATATAAAAGAAGC
The DNA here is from genome assembly GCA_900406425.1 of Iberis pinnata. Lineage (NCBI taxonomy): Eukaryota > Viridiplantae > Streptophyta > Magnoliopsida > Brassicales > Brassicaceae > Iberis > Iberis pinnata. The sequence continues at coordinate 17,563 of OVBE01005549.1, read as the reverse complement.
AATACAATAGTTGTCGACATTAAGTTATCAATGAAAGAAAATCTTTAAACCTATAATTTCTCTGTTTTAACTTTGCTTTCATGGTATCAGAGCCATGGATATAGCTATGAAAACACAAAACTTTTCCTCTCTTAATATTTCTAACTATGTGATAATAAAACTCACAGAAAGAAACTATATCTTGTGGAAAAATCAGTTTGAAATCTTTCTTCTAGGACATAGCCTTTTAGCTTTGTCAATGGCGCTTTTGCTGCTTCGGCTCAGGTAATGTTGGTTCCTGGTCTAGCAGGAGACAAACCAGCTCCAAACCCAAACTTCTTGGAATGGCAAAGAGGTGATCAAGTGGTAAAGTCTTGGCTGCTGGGATCCTTTTTCTGAAGATATCTTGAGTGTGGTAGTAAAATGTGTAACTTCAAATGATGTCTGGGTTACTCTAGCTAAACATTTCAACAGGGTTTCATCCTCCAGACTGTTTGAGTTACAAAGGAAACTGCAAACTACCTTAAAAGGTGAGAAGAACATGACATACTACCTAAAAGAAATCAAGGCTCTATGTGATCAACTCACTTCTATTGGGAGTCCAATAACATAGAATATGAAGATTTTTGCTGCTCTTCATTGCCTAGGAAGGGAGTATGAACCCATCAAAACCACCATTGAAGGATCAATGGATATGGTACCAAGCCCTACTTTTTGAAGATGTGGTTCCAAAGTTAACATACTTTAACAACATAATCCAAGCCTATGGATCTGAAGCTGTTACTCCTCACATGGCTTTCAATATAGTCAGATTTGGACCTTTACAACAGTCATACAACGGTAGAGGAAGAGGTTATGGCAGGTCCGGCTCAAGCAGAGGTAGAGGCTTTACTACCAGGGGCAGGGGATTCCCACAGCAGATTTCCACTCCACCTGGTTCATCATCAAGTTCAGTCAACTCCTTTGGTGAAGATAACAGACCTCGGTGTCAAATCTGTGGCAAACCAGGACATCAGGCATTAAAGTGCTGGCACAAATTTGACTATGCCTATCAACTAGAAGACACTCCTGCAGCAATGGCAGCACTGAGAATCACAGAAGTTACTGACCACTCTGGAACTGAATGGTATCCAGACACTGGTGCAACTGCACACATTACAAACACCCAACAAAGTCTCCAAAACTCACAGCCCTATCATGGAACAAATGTTATGATGGTATGCAATGAAGATTTTCTTCCCATAACTCACACTGCTTCAACAGTCCTCACTTCTTCCTCAGGTAATCTACTACTTAATGATGTTCTAGTCTGTCCAAATATTTCTAAAAATCTACTCTCAGTGTCTAAGGTCACAAAAGATTATCCATGTTCTTTTAAATTTGATGATGGTGGATTGTTAATTAAGGACAAGGTCACACAGAAGGTCCTCAACATGGGAAGAAGCCTTGATGGTCTTTACATTATGAAAAACTCTCCTGTAAATGCATTATTCAGTTAAAGGCAGCAAGTTTCAACTGGAGATGTTTGGCACAAGAGGCTGGGTCATCCTAACAGTCTAGTTTTAAATCAACTTGCAAAAAATAAGCTCATAACCATCTCCAAGAGTGCTGGAAACACATGTGGAGCTTGTAGATTGTGAAAGAGCATTAGATTACCTTTCTTAGCATCTGATTTTTCTGCTTCTAGACCTCTAGAGAAGATACATTGTGATCTCTGGGGTCCTTCACCCACTTTATATGTTCAGGGTTTTAAATACTATGCTGTATTTATAGACCATTGGTCTAGATTCTGTTGGTTCTATCCATTAAAATCAAAGTTAGATTTCTTTACAATCTTTTGCACATTTCAATCATTTGTAGAAAACCAACTCAACAGAAAAATCAGAATTTTCCAATGTGGTGGTGGTGGTGAGTTCACTAGCACTAAATTCCTCACAAAATTGGCAGATTGTGGCATCCAACAACATATTAGTTGCCCCTATACTCCACAACAGAATGAATTATCTGAGAGGAAACACATGCATATCACCGAACTAGGCCTATCTATGTTATTTGACAGCAAACTTCCTCACAAATACTGGGTAGAAGCATTTTTTACTGCAAATTTCCTCATCAACCTACTGTCTACATCAGCTCTAGAAAATGATAAGAGCCCTAATGAAGTTATATTTGGAAAATTGCTTGAGTACTCATCCTTAAAGGCCTTTGGATGTGCATGCTACCCTATGTTAAGAGACTACACAATTCACAAGTTTGAACCTAAATCACTACCTTGTGTATTCTTAGGCTACAATGAACGTTACAAAGGCTACAAGTGCCTTTACCCACCTACAGGAAGAGTTTACATTAGCAGGCATGTACACTTTGATGAACTCAATTTTCCTTTCACAGACAAATATCAATCACTGCTAACAGAACCAACAACACCTATCCTAAAGGCTTGGTACAAAGGCTTCCAACCTCCTAATACACAAGCTGAGGTGACTCAAGAACCAGACCAGCATACTCCAATACCTATATTGGAGCAACCACCACAGACAGTGCCAAGCCCTGTTCTACAAACAGTGGCTACATATGCAAATTCCGCCACTGCATCTGCAACTACACCAACACAATCATCATCATCTACTCCACCCACTTCACCAATACAACCAACTCCACATACTCCACCTATTCCACCTACACCACCTCCACCAACAATACAAGCAGTCCCTTCACCATCACAAACAAGGTCATCCTCTTCATAATCTTCTTCAACAAGTTCAGAATCTTCATCTGAGACAATATCTGACTTGGCTATTGCTGTGAGGAAAGAAGGTATTGAGCGTACGGCAAACTTATGATATGTTTCTATTGGCAACAACCTTCAACTTTCACCAGACAAGACAATCACTTCAGGTACTGGTCTTCAAACAGGTCATCACCCTATGGTTACTAGACTAAAGGCTGGAATCAGAAAGCCAAATCCAAAGTATAATTGCTGCATTAAAAGATCAAGACTAGAAAAGTGCTATGGAAGAAGAGATAACTACTTGCAGAGAAACCAACACTTAGAATTTGGTTCCTTTTGATCCAAAGATGCATGTTTTAGGATGCAAATGGGTTTTCAGAACTAAGCTAAAGGCTGATGGGAGTTTAGATAAGTTAAAAGCCAAAATTGTGGCAAAATGATTTCATCAAGAAGAAGGTATTGACTACCTTGAAAGTTACAGTCCTGTGGTGAGAACATCTACCATTATAGTGGTTCTACACACAGCTACCGTTATGCAGTGAGACATCAAACAACTTGATGTCAAAAATGCCTTTTTACATGAAAATCTAAATGAAGTTGTTTATATGAAACAACCATCAAGTTTTATAGACAAGTCCCAACCTACACATGTTTGCAAGCTAAACAAATCACTCTATCGACTTAAGCAATCACCAAGAGCATGATTTGATAGATTCAGTATAAATCTACTTGAATTTGGGTTCTTATACAGTAAAAGAGATGCCTCCTTATACATTTATCTCAAAGACAATGATGTGATTATGCTTTTGCTATATGTTGATGATATTGTGTTAACATGCAATAACAAAGAACTAATCTCATCACTTCTTGAAGCAATGGAAACAGAATTCAGGATAAAGGATCTGGGAAAGCTACATTATTTGCAAGGGATGCAAGCGAAATTTCATACACAGGGGCTATTCTTATCAAAACAACATTATATAGAGGACTTACTTGTTTTAGTTGGCTTACAAGATTGCTCCCCATGTCCTACTCCTTTGCTTCTGCAACTGGACAAGGTACCTCTGCAACAAGATCAGTTCCCAAATGCCACTTACTTCAGGTGTCTTGCTGGGAACTTACAGTACTTGACACTTACACGACCAGATATCCAATATTCAGTCAACTATGTGTGACAAAAAATGCATTCACCTACAATATCAGATTTTCAACTACTAAAGAGAATCCTACGCTATCTAAAAGGCACAATCAAGATGGGAATCATGTTCCATAAAGACACATACTTATCACTAAGGCCTATAGTGATTCAGATTGGGCAGGGTGCAAAACTACTAGGAGATCAATATGAGGTTTTTGTACCTTCTTAGGCAGTAATATCATCTCTTGGTCCTCACGCAAGCATCCAACAATGTCTAAAAGCTCCACTGAAGCTGAGTATAGAACCATGTCAGATACTGCTTTAGAGATTACTTGGCTGAATTATTTGTTAAAAGAGTTAGGCATACCTCAACACAACATTCCTGAGCTCTACTGCGATAACCAATCAGCCATCTACCTCACTGCAAATCCAGTGCTCTACTCCCGCAGCAAACACTTTGATACGGACTTGCATCACGTGAGAGAAAGGGTAGCTCTTGGAGCTTTGAGGGTAAATCACATACCAAATCAGCTGCAAATTACTGACATTTTTACGAAATCTTTGGCTTTCACACCATTTTGTGATCTTCGTTACAAACTAGGTGTTGATAATCCACCTTATTCTCAGACACCGAGTTTGAAGGGGGTGAAAGAGGTAAGGAAGATACTATGTCTCAACCAGAGTCTTCACTTTGCAATGCCGAACGAAAAAAAGTGAAGCCCAGGACAATAAGGCCCGACAGCTCAGCTTCAGAAGACAAAATGCATCACTTTAGCACACCTTCACCTTCAACGCGCGAAATGAAGACAAATTCTGTTAAAACAACAAAGGTAAAAGCAAAAGCAGAAAAGCAAGCTGGCAAGATCAAGTTTTTCAACAGATTTAACTTATTAGCTGAGCAATAGGAATTAGACAAGTGTGTTTTAGGGCAAACATTGTAAAAGTATTGCTTCAATATAAACGAAGCAATACAACAGTTGTCGACATTAAGTTATCAATGAAAGAAAATCTTTAAACCTAAAATTTTCCTGTTTTAACTATGCTTTCAAGAGCCTAGATGATCTGACCCTAATCCCGTTCTTAGAGATGAAGATGATCAACCGAAGTGACGTAGTGATGAATTAAAACGATGACTTCTCTAGTGTTGGTATGTTTTATGAGTGCCAGTTGTGCCTTGGCCTTGAATTTCTTATTGTAAAGCCTCATGAACAATCGTTGTCAGCATTACAAAGTTTCTTCTTTGGTTTCCCTTGCCACATTTGTTTGTGGCATACTACTCCAATTGCAATTTGATAAGTTGATAATTTTCTTACATAAATATATAATGGAAGGTTTAAATATATATATATATATATATATATATATATATATGCTTTTAAAAATAAAAATATCAAAGTCTAGTGATACAAAAATATTCAAATATGTATAAACTCAATTATATAAAATGAAAAGTTATGATATTAATAACATCATCACTCATCAGACTACTAACAAATCATGATGGAAAACCTTAATTCACATTAGAAAATAAGAAAACCAATAAACCAATGGGAGAAAACAAATCTCCTAATTCCATATGAAGTGCTATATGTACACTTAGAATTGCTTATAATTTTTTTTCCCTTTTCTATAAATGATTATTATATATTGATAAATGAATTTAACATTCAAGATTACTGAAATTATTGTAATTTTATAAACATAATACATGTGTAAAATAAAAAAATGTGTCATTGAGATGATGAAATAGATGATAAGCGAATGCGATCGATGGCAAATTTGAAAATTCTCTGTAACGGTTGGTGATCGCTAGTGCACATGAGTGTTGCGTAGTGTGAACATCGTTAAGGCAGACTTTAAAACAAAGTAGAGCAAACACAATTTTTTTATTTTTAAAACTTTAACTTCAAAATTGATCATTTAAAAAATTTTCATTTTAAATATGTCCACTTTATTTAATTGTAGACTGGGTCTATCAAATCACCATCATCATCATTTTTACAATTCTCCGATTGTGGAGGATTTGATTTGGGAGTCATATGAGATGGGTTTAGATCTTCTTTATTTCAATGTTTATTTATGATGAAGATTTATCAAACAAAAAGTTTTATGGACTGTTAGGAGAATTTGGGTGTATAAAGTCTGGGGGTGTACTGATGTCAATCTTAGGGATAATACTCACAAAAAAGACTATTTTTGGACTTGGTTTAGACAAAAAAAAGTACAACTCATATCGGGTAACTAATTCATGGAGACAAGCATTTGTGCTAATCGGTAATCTAAATTTAGCTTAAGAGATGTTGCCATCATGTCCGATGATGGTTTCTATTGAGAGAAAAAAAAAACAAGGATATGATAAGCCAGGTGGTTAAAGACAAAGCCACTAGAAGAGTTTTAAGATAATTATGAGTTGGAACTACTACTTGACAGTTTGACGGTCACGAGAATTTTGGCGGTCACTATTCCCAGGCTTTGTTTTTCTGATGGAAATAAAAAAGGTCAAGAATTCTTCATAATTTGCAAGTGCATCTTGGATATCACTATCTCTTTACAATTTATCCTTATGGTCTTATTGCTGGTCTAGACCTTTTTGCATTGTTTGATTTTAATGTCAAAGTATTTTCTTCCAATAAAAATGTCATCGGTACATCGGTCACCACTAATGGCAATAAAACTTATATTTCTTTTGTTTACAATGATCATGTCTTTCGAAATGTAATCTAGTATGAGAAAAAATAAAACCAATCAATGTGAATCGTTTCAAACCTTGGGCAATGATTGCATAGTTAATGAAATCCTTGATCATAATGAAAATGTGGAGGCCGCATTAGAAGTGACCAATATTTTCTTGAGTTCTATTTGTTACTTCAACATTGTGGCATGCTAGACATTCCTCATACATGTATTAGCCTCTCATGGATGGGTCATATGAGAAATCTTATAATTTGATGTCATTTTGATAGAGCGATGGATAATGAGGAATGATATGAGCGTTTCTCGCATACACATGCTCAATATTTGCGATTCACGGGGTGTGACCACTAACCATACTGTTGCATGTCAACTAGAGGAAACAGTTAGGTACCAAACAATTATGATTTGATAAAATATGGTTATCTAAAGCGCATATCGATACATTTTGTAATTTCTAATTTGATGAGAGGCCAAACTAAAATTAATTCTCTTATAAGTACAAGGTTATTGTCTCTAAAGTAACCCAAATTGAAAATATAGAAACTCTCTACATCCTATTACTATGGATCTAAAATCACATATAATTTGCTTTTGAAGACTCATTCCCTAAAATTAGAAACCTAAAGCACGTATTTATCATGTATGCTGCTGCTTATATTCTTTTCACCAGAAACTGAAATGAATTCAGGTTTATGGATTTATAAATTTACAAAAATTAGTGTAAGAGCCACCATATTCAGTTTCTGACTTGCTGTTTGATAATAAGATTTAATCAAAGGTTTTATCAGATTTATTTAATTGATTTAGATTTAATTTTGGATGGAAATTTTGGGTTATTTTATTAAAATTTTCTTACAATTTATATTTGAATAAGTAATCTGAAATATGTGGTTGATTTTTTTTGTTAGAAGTTAGATTTATGCATCTTTTAATCTCGTGTTTCAATATTTATTATGGAAAAGGCATATATAGATAGGATATAAAATAAATTTTCTGGAAATTCAAAAATAATTTTTTTTAATAAAGATATATTTTTTCAAATTTTAATAAATTCCATATCCATTTTCCAGGCTTGACGAGAAATTTTTTAAGTATTTAGGGTTTATTTAAACATTTTTGGTTATCAATATAATAGGTGAAAAAACCTTGGTTGAAAATATTTGGATTGAGACTGAGCCAATTTTCTATTGGACATGTTTCTCACAAGAATTAGCGGACAAATCTAGTTCGGATATAGTAATCAAATTAAAATATGCAATAGTTGGGAATTGAACCATGGTCGTTGGCACCAACATAAAGGTCTTTAACCATTATGCACTTTAGATTCTTTTGTAAAGAGCCTCAATTTATTGATATATGTTTGAGTAGAAATTAATAATTTTTTTTATCAATTATTAAATTTTATTGTATTTTTTAAATATTAGAAGTGGATTAATTTGAAACAAGATGTTGCCAAAGTGACATATTTTGTGGTATTTTAATGAAAAATATTAAATATTGTATATATGTATATTTATGTGAATATTGAATCAGCCCAAAGGAAGATTTGTATTTGATTGGATTATATATGAATCCATGATGTTGAATACGTGATTATTCTCTGGATGGAAACATGTGAATGTAAATCGGCCCAAAGTAAAGTTATCGTTTATCATAAATTGTTATCAATGTTTGATCATTACAACAATAATACTACTAGTAGTTAATATTATTTTCCAGAGACTTGATATTAATGTTACATTTGGTATATTGGATGAGTGGTACATTTTTTTGCATTATATTAATAATTTCTTAAGTTAGTGAATATTAATTTAGATTATGGTCTTGTTTCAGCGAGTGTTTTCGCTTTACCTACCAACTTAGGTTCAATTCCAACACTTACACACTCAAATTATAAGGAGTTAACATGTAAGGTTAATATTTTCCTTGGGAGTATAGATTTTGATCTTGCGCTAAGGATTGAACAACCTGCTTCGCCTACGGACACCAACATTGATGAGTATAAGCATATTCATGAGAAGTCAAAATGTTATAATTGCATCATTTTAATAATCATTATGAACATCAATCCACACAGTTTTAGAGGTTGTGAGAACATCAAATATCTCAAACAGTTCTTTTCCAATATGAACATGCTCTTTGCAAGAAGTGATAAGGTGAAAACAAACATGCTTTTTAATCACTCTAGTGAGATGAATTGCAATGTCAAAGGGAACATAAAGGAGTACATGTTTGAAATGTCCAATTTTGTTTCTAAACTCAAGGCACTAAAGGTTGACCTTCTTGATAAAGTGCTCATATTCTTTGCCTTGAACTCTCTGCCTCTTCAATCCATTCAATTGAATCTAGTTATAACATAAAGAAAGAGCAATTGTATCTTAATGAACTCATTGTGTATTATGTGCATGAAGAAGATAGGATAAAACAAGAGAGGAGTGGAGGGCTCATATGATTTATACCTCTAAGGGTCAAGGAAAAAGAAAGAAACATGAGGTTGTTAATAATGATGCTGCTAAAGGTTCAAGACAAAAGAAACATGCTAAGCTGGTGGATTCCTGTTTTTTTTTTTTTTGGAGGTTGGCTAGACGACTAGAATTCTAAAAATAGATTGCAGAATGTACCACGTTTTGCGTGGAAATAAGGATTTGTTACTTATCTTTTTGGTCAAAAATAAACTTAGTTAACTACCCATAAACACTTGGTGGTTAGAGTTTGGTGTAATTACTAGCATCTATTTTCACTAAAAGGTTATCTCAACTACTAAAATCAATTGATGATGAAAGACACATTCATACAACTAATGATTTTTTGGGTACATGTTGAGGCAACCAAAAACTTTAGAATGTTGTTTTATTGAAGTCAATTTTCTGGATTTTAAAGGCATTTTTGTTGTACCGTATTTTAGACGTATTTTGGTCTCATGTCCTTATTTAGACATTCTGTTATGCTTGTCTAAATGGAGTTGTCACTTTTTCCTTACATTCAAAATTTTTTGAGACCGAAAAACTTTTAGATGAATACATATTTTATAAGCTCAACGCTATTACTTATCATGGTGATAGTTTAGTATTAAAACATGGAGTACTAAACAAAAAATATGATAATACAATTCTGTGAACTATGTGGCACAAATACGTAGGTCACACATCTCTAAAGCTAGAGTTGAGCGTCATATGTTTGATGATATATTTTGGTGCCTGTTTTTATTGCATTAAAGGGAAACAAATCAAGAATAGGAAATTTGATGCATTAAAAGCTACTAAAGTCATTGAGTTGATACATACATATATTTTGGGTTGTGTCCTACTTCATTTTGAAATGGTCAATAGAACTTCGTATTATTCATTGACAATTACTCTTTATATGCATACTTATTTCTTATTCATTAAGTTTAAGGCTTATGTCAAAAATCAGCTTGATCGAAGGATAAAGGTTATCAGATCTTATTGTGCTCGTAAATACTACGATAGATATTACGGATCAAGAGGAAAAAATCCAGGACCTTTTTCTAGATACCTAGACGAGTGTGGGATTGTACCACAATATACCATGTATGAATCTCACATCATAAACAATATGTCAGAAAGACACAATCACACTTTTAAGAACATTTTAAAGAAATATTATTAGTCATTCTTCCTTACTTGCATCACTCTAGAAAGAGGCACTAAATACATAGCTTATATTATTAATAGGGTACCAACTAAAGTAACTGCAAAAACTCCTTATGAGCTTCGGACCTGTCGAAAACTTAGTCTAAAAAACTTTCATATATTAGGATCTCCAGCTAAGACTAGACCATATAAGTCATTTCAAAAGAAATTGGACTCCACAACTGAGAGTAGTTACTTTATTGGTCATGTGGAGAAATCTTGAGGATTTAAATTTTATGGTCCCACTGAGAGAAAATAATATTTAATACGCGAAAACTACAACTTTCTTTGAGGATATAGAATTATGGGAGATATAAAGTTAAGGACATCGTCTTTGAGGAATAATCGACTCCAGTGCCTAAAAAGTGCATGAATACATATTATCATGCAAATATCAAAATCAATGTACTAATACTAAAAAATTAAAAATATACATAATATTTTTTTCCTGACATTTTGTGGTAATAAAACGGAAGGAAAATGGCCGAAGATGTTGCATTATAACATGGCAATCATCACACTTCATGTCGGAAAACCTTTCTTCTCCCAGGTCATTGCAATTTTTTGAGATTGTACGTGTAGCCATCCAAATATTTTTACTATGTGCATTATTTACTTGCTTTGTTTATGTATCCAATCAAAAAACATGTTCCGAAATTTTTTCGCTTCCTTATCATGAAGTAACTTGCGAGAACAAATATACAATAAAGACTTAAGGTTTTCTTTGTTGTCTCCTTGCACATTCAAAGTATTGTTCATGACATTATCAAAAATTTTCTTTTCAATATGCTACATAAAGATTGTGTCTCATTTAATAATCTTTTCAATATGGCAAGTTCTAAAAAGTACCTTTTGTGCCAACCTTGGTACTCTCCATTTTTGTTGATTGGATCATGTTTATCACCACCACAATGTGTCATCTTCTCAACCCCAAAATCAAAAAATTGAGTCAAATGATTCTACTATAAATGATGAAATGGACTGCAAAATCCTTTGGTTCTTCGTAAAAGAGGGTAATTCTCTTGTGGTATGTTGATCTAATGGAAGATATTTTCTATGACACCCAAAACAACATATTTATACATAAGTTGAAATGCATAAGTGTTATCTTGAAAATATGGACATGCTAATCTTCTATGTGTTATCCAATTATATAGCAATCAAGAGACCTCTTAGGATGATTAGAACTGGTAACAAGAATGCTAAGGAATAATGACTCTTGTTTCATGCACAAAGACGATGAAAAATTTTATAGTGTCATACTAGCCACAATGAATATTTCCTCCCATGCCTTCTGGACGTATTAAAACCATCTATGCACATTCCTTCTCTCAGAAGAAAAATCAAGATACCAGTCTATCAATTTATATTATTTAGACTGAGTCTAATTTATTTTATTTTATTTGATAGAAATATTTAATTTTAAATTTAATTTATTAAACATTTATATAATTCATTTAGCTTATTTATAAAAATAATTTATATCAATAATTTACATTATATTTTATTTTTGTTTTTTTAATTTATTTAAATATTTTATTATTTATTACTTTTATTTTATCCTACTTAATTTATTTACTTATTTATTTATTTATTTTATTTTATTTTTGTAGCGATTGATTCATGTTCATTTGTTGATCACTGATCCAGCGACTAATCGCCAAAAAACAGCGATCAAAATTTTCAATCGTTGATCGCTAGCGACTGGTTGCTAGATCAGCGATCAGTAAATGAACATAAAAACAGTCGCTAATACTAATCGTTGCGTTAGCGACTAGCAAACGAACATGAGAATTTATAAATAGGTACAAATTTATGACAAAAAATTCAAATCTTTATGATTGACCATATAACATATGCATTTTCATCGGAATTCCGTTGGAAAATCAAAAGTATATATTTCATCCGAAAATTGTGACAAATTATCGATGAAGTACAAGTGCTCCAATTTTTCTGACAAATAACTACAAAAAAACAGATATTTTCAAATGAAATTTCCAACGGAATATTAGGCCGTTGGAAATTTATAAAAACTTCAACGGTTGTCTAACAACATATGCAACAAACATATTCTGTCGTAAGGCCGACGAAAATTTGCGACGACATTAATTGTCGTTGGAAAAATATAGGATATTTCCAACGATTTTCTGACAACAAACACAACGGTCGAATGCCGTTGTAAAGCCATAATAATTTTCCAACAGATCAATTTTCTACTGGAAATTCGTTGGATATCCATTGGAATATTTATAGCCGTTTTAATTTTAGAATTCCCGTTGGAAATCCCTTGGCTAACCTTCAATATTTTTGTAGCCATTTTAGACAGTTAAAATTTTAGAATTTCCAACGGCTTTTGGTTGTTGGAAATTTGTTGGTTTTTTTATTTATAAAAACTAGAACATGGATTACACAAACACACACAAAAATATACAGTTCTCTCAAATTTTATCCACAAAAGATTAAATAATTTGTAATATGTTGTATTTTCGAGTTTGGATGGACAAATTTCTTAGGAAAATATTTCTTGTTGGAAGTTATTCCCATTTCAAAAAAAAAAGAGAAGAAAATCGTCAGAATTGATACACTACAAAAAAATATGCCAAAATATGACCGGAAAAATCGATAGATTTAAACCCGTCAATAAAAGCGACAGAAAATCGACGAAAATAGGGTCCGTCGATTAAGTTATCGACGGGGACAATTTTTGGGATGGAATTTTCCTGTTTGAATGTGACCATTTTTAGCCGTTGTCAAACGGCTATATTCGCAGGTATCGACGGAAAATCCGTCGGATTTCTGTCGATATTTTTTTCTATAAATTAAGCACCCCTCCCATTCCCAAATTCACAACTTCACAAACAAACTTATAAAATGTCCACTCCACCTTATTTTCGATCATGGATGGATGGTGAACGGATGAATCCCGAGACAAATCTTTTGAACGAGGAATATGCAAATGGTGTTATAGAGTTCATGGAATTAGCATGTCGACAACCTCGGGAACCAAATAGTCGTAAGTTAAAATGTCCATGTTCTTTATGTCAGAATTTTCGCAATATTAGGATAGATATAGTATGAAAACACTTATAGATGAATGGTTTTATGCCGGGTTATAAGATTTTGTATTTACATGGAAAACGACCAGAAATTGTTGCTAGTAATAGCGGTAGCATGCAATTGGCCGATAGGATAGAGGAACCTAGAACGAAATTAGATTTTGGGGCACATACGGTTCAAATGGTTAATGATGTTTATACGCAAGTTTCGAATGAAGCACCTAATATAGAAGCGCAACGGTTTTTTGATATGTTAGACGCAGCGAATGAGCCATTATATAGAGGATGTAGAGATGGCCATTCGCCTTTATCATCTGCAAGTAGGTTGATGGGAAAAAAGACGGACTATAATTTGCCTGAGGATGCAGTTGATGCAATAGCCAATTTATTGAAAGATATATTGCCAGAGGATAACAATGCAATCCTTTCTTCGCAAATGTATGGGAAGTTTACATCCTTCCCTCCGGAGGATAAGGAAATTTGGTTATACTGTTTCGCGGTAAGAATTTTTTTTATATATTAACTTACATTTAAATTTACTAACATTAAATCTTTAAATCATGTAGCAACAATTCAACTGGAGTCCTGCCTTGACCCCTGATGTGCGGATGGAGTTCAGGGCTAAAGCGGCGAAGACACACTCTAACCACATGTACACTTGGAAGGAGGCTTGGTACAAGACCGGACAAAAGCACACACACATGCCCGAAGATCTCCTTGTCCCATTCATAGAGTATTGTGAAAAAAAGAGACGAAAAAGGTCGGAGAAGAACTCAAAGAACTAGAAAAGCGACCGAGACGGTAGGGGGATGTCGACTAGCAGCTGGTGCTAGGAGTTCGTTTACACGACATGGTGTTCTGGTATGATTTAAAACTTGAATCTAGTAAATTTTTGGTTTTCATTAATACTATCTAACATTTATTTCTTGAAAAATGGGCTAAGACCGGCCACGAGCCGTCATCCTTTGATATTATAGAAGATCTCCACATGAACAAGAATAATATCTAACTTTTATTTCTTGAACAGCGAGCTAAGACTGGCCACGAGCCGTCATCCCTTGATATTATAGAAGATCTCCACACGAACAAGAGGACTGGAGAAGTTCAGGACCCGCTGGCTCGGGAGGTTCTCAACAACTCTAGAAGGCGTATCGATGAGATCAAACAAACTCAGGCATCTCAAGGGGGAAGCGACGAGATCCCCCTATCGACGGTATATGATGTAGTTTCCCATGTAAATAATATTTTAATTTAATTATATATTTTTGCATATTATTGATACTAATAATTGTTTTCTTATTTCAGACTACGAAGAAGTCCAAAGGCCGAACTTACGGGTTCGGGAACATGGCTTCTTATTGCTTTCCAGGATTGGGATCCCGAGATTCAACGCAGCATTATGAGGAGTTGGGGAGGAAGAACGAGGAGATGGAGAAAATAAAGATGGAAATGGAAGCACAAGCGAAGCAAATAGAGGAGATGAAGGTTTTGCAAGCAGAGCGCGACTTTAAGATGGAGCGTGAGATGGAGGCGTTGCGGGCGAAACGAGACAGGATGGGCGTGTTCATGAGACGTTTTCCGGGGTAGATTAATATTGTTAACGTTTTGTATAATTACAATTTCTGGATTTTTAGAATATTTTGAATTTTTATGAATATTTTTAGTTTTAATTTTAATTTTATAAATATTCTGAATTTTATTTTAATTTTAATATTTTTAATTTAAATTTCTTTTTTTTAAAGAATCAGTCGATAATCCGTCAATTTTTTTAAGGGTCCGTCAATAATCGGTCGATATATTTCGACAGATTATCGACGGATTATCGACGGCAACAATACGACGGATTATCCATCGATTATCCGTTGATAATAATCCATCGATTATCCGTTGATAATAATCCATCGATAATTATCGACATATATGTAAAATCGACCACCTACAATCGACCGACTTCCGTTGATTTACCCCTTTATCGACAGATATGGCCGTTGATTTTCGCGTGTTTTTTTTGTAGTTTTTTCATAATGAATCTTCCCTCTGATTAGTTGGAATAACATAACCGCAATAAAGACACTTTTATGATATAACTCTTAAAGTCATCATTCAAAATAATACGGGTGCCAATAAGATAAGATGTATACGTAACGTATTCATATATATGTTTGTAACTTTACAGGGATATATGGTGCGACTAAAGAGATAGTCATTAATTAGTAATAATAACTCTCCATAATATAGAAAGCATGCTTTTGTTTTGTGATATATGCATAGTTGGTGATGGAGTAGGGTTGATGAGTAGCCTGTTAGAACTCCTTCTGTTTCTATTTTTTTAGTGATTTAAAAGACACTCCATTATGGACATTACTAACTCTACGCTTTTTTTGCATTTACTTTTTTATTTAATGTCAGCCATACATATCACTTGCGTAGCTATCCATCGACCGGCTTCCTGAAAATGACCTAACGCATATATACACGCATATATATCAACTTTATGTGGCCTTAGGTTTGTGTTTGTTGATTAATTTCAACTCACGACTTAAATAAAACCGGCCGATTTAATAAAAATGTAAAGGTATTAATTTTTTTAGGCTATTTAGAATGAGTGATACCGTGTTTTTTAATGAGTTTAAAGCGTAGTACCGTCTTCGATTAATAAATAAAATGATTTTGAAATTTTGTATTTAAAGAGAATTAGTTTATTTGTTTATTTTTATTTTTGATAATTCGGGCCATTGGTCTACAAAAATCTATGTAATGAATGGATTTACTGGATATTGGTTATCATGTGAATAATCTAGATCGATTGTTGAAGTCTAAAAGCCAATTGATTTTTTTGGTAAAATGTTAAATTAATTAACGAGAAATAGTGTAATATTTACAAGGATTTTAGAGGAGAACTTGAATTAAAAGAAGAAATTTCTAAGTGTTGGAAAGTGATCAAAGTGTTTCGTTAGAAAAAATTGAAAAATATGCTATGAGACAAAAATTGACTAATTAAAGCCAATATAATTGATTTAATTAGTCGGTGTGTAGAAATAACAGTAAATTAAGGAGACAATATCGTTACGTTTTTCGGTCTCCGTGCTTCTTATACTAAATTTAGTTTCTGTGTTTACATATGTACCACACCACCTTTTTATTTTATTTTTATCTTGAAAGTAAATAAATGACAAAAGCGTATGGTAAATATATACATTTTGCATTTGGTTGGAAAAGAAAGTAATAAATAGATGATGTTGATTAACTTTAAATACGGTCCATATATATTACCATATATATATCTTCAAGTAATTGGTGGGTCAAGTACGCATCTAGTCACAAACGGTTTGCTCATCAATCTTAAAAGTCTTGTTGAATGCCATATGTGATGATTAATGATGAATAACCTAAAAGTCGCAATGAAGAAAACTATAAAAGTGACTTTGAGTTTAAGGCCAAAAGTTCTCTCTTTAATCTTTATATAATTAAAGATGAACAAGGATGTATAATAATTATTTGCATACCACAAAACTAATATATATACACATTTACCACTTATTAGTAACTAATTACATGTTATGATACATTTTTAAAATATGAGTGTGACAAAAAAAGAACAATTAAAATGACGATTTACTATTAAGGATGGACAAAAAAACCGTAACCGAAAAACCGAACTGAACCGTAATTAAGTGATATGGTTGGGTTTTGGTTTTACTTAAAAATCCGTTAGGTTAGGATAATAGAAATATTTCGGTTTTGGTTCGGTTAAAAACCATGTTCGGGTTTTTTCGGTTTATAAATTAACTATATATACATATATTTTTAAATTAAATATATAAACAAGTTAGTTATAATTATAATGTAAGAAAGAATATTTTAATTCACATACACAACTATATATATATATATATTCATGAATATATTTAATTTACTTTTGTTAAAACATTTTTAATCGATGATGACATATAAGTTTATCTCAAGTTTTTTTATATATCTTAAATTTTAATAGATTTGGTTTGGATATTTAGACTTTATTTTGACTAAAACTGAAATCGAATTGAACTAAACTGATTTTTCTTATCGTTTTTATGGTTTCTATTTTCAACGCCGTTTAAATCATAAACCGAAACCAAACTGTAATCAAACCTTAAACCGAATGATTTTAGTTTTCATAAAACCGAAAAACCGAACCGTAAACCGGAATGCCCAATCCTATTTACTACAGTGGACAAATGAACATTCAAGCAAGTACTTAATTTCAACAAATAAAAATTGTATTTCTGTGCCCTTTTTGTCATTGAATTTCTTTTTGTTCCTTTTATATATA
>OVBE01005548.1:0-15044 GCA_900406425.1 Iberis pinnata | reverse complement strand
ATCTTTTTTTCAAAGGTGAAATAGCGTTTATTTATCGTAAAAATGTACTAATAGTTTAAATTCAGTGCCGGTCCAACGATTTTGGATGCCCTACACAAATCCGAAAAATGTGCCCCCTATTAAAATGTTAAATTTTTTAATAAATTAATTTGACGATTCGTTATGTTTCAAAGATAAAAACAATGTTTTGAAACTCGACCCGGATCTGCGGCTGAACCGGCAAAACTGGTGGCCCAGCGAAGAATCAGGGTCGGGTTTATCTTAAAAATATTTATAAAAAATATATACCTAAACATATATAAAATAAAAATATTTATTAAATTACTGACCCACAGTTGATCCGCGGTTGACCAAAGACCCAGTGATCTGGAAGGTCATTCGAGTTGATCTTTGGGTCGGTTTTCAAAACATTGGATTTGTTGACAAAAAACAAAACAAAATATTTAATTAAGATTTATTAGTTTACCATGTTAGAACTTCTAATGAGTATTATTTTTACAAAAAATCTAAAATTTATGATACTTATGATATAAAAATTTTAAAAATTTCAACAAAATCCAATTTATTTCAACATAAATATCATTTTATTTCAAGAAAAAATACTCTTTTATTTTTAAAAAAATAGAAATTCCTTGAAACACCATCAAAAGAAGTTCAAATTCCAAAACTAACACACATTCCCAAAAGTTCCAAAAAATACCACACTCTCAAATATTCCAAAAATACTACAAACATAAAAAGTCAATTTTAAGGGTTTAGAATTTACATTTTTTTGTTTGGGTTCACTAAATAGAGTTTAGGGTTTAGTTTTAAAGGGGTAAGGTTTGGTTTTGGGGTTTTAGGTTTAAATTTGAAAATTTAAAGCTATTTTAAATTTTATGATATTTTTGGAACAAAAACATTTTTGTAGTATTTTTGGAACTTTTGAGAGTTTGTGGTATTTTTGGAATAAACTTAGTTTTTGGTAGTATTTTTGAGAATATTCATAAAAAAATGCCCATTTATTTTATCGAAAATTTACTCTAAATATTGGTACCCTAATCGGTGGTTTTAATTGCTTATATTATGGACTGATTCTAGGTGACAATTCTTAAATTGAGAATACTTAAATAAATGGATTAGTGTAATTTATCCTAACCTTATGTGGTCGCCAGCAGAGGAAAGAAATAAATTAATTTTGCAGAAATTGTGTCGAATGTTTGATTTTGATATGGAGATGGATCTTATCTGTAACCACCATATAATAAGAAAAGATATTTATGATATTTTTCTTATAGTGACGTGGCCTTTTCTCTATCTCTACCAAACTATCCACACCACTTTTCTTTTCTGCACTTTTTCCTGCCACGTCATCTCCTTTGCCTAAAATATCCACAACTTTCACTGAAACTTTTAATCTCCACCGTCCATTCTCTCCTCTTTCAACGCCTCAGATCATCCTTTGCCTCTCTCCGCGTTTCATAATTTGACCTTTTGATTGTCAAAAACGACTCTTCTCTCACTCCTCTTGCCGGAAACTCTCCTTCTTTCTTCCTCTCACTGTCGGCGTTTCACCGGAGCTGTTATCAATTAATGATTCATTCCTTTTCCGGAGAATAAAGAATTTCACCTTCTTTTTGTGTATTTTCATCTCTAGATTTAGCTTTTATGTTTCCATGGCTAAACGATTAGTCTGGAGGATTCAGAGTTTAAGTTTTGTCTTGCTATGAAATTCAGTCTCTTTATAGGGACAAGTTAGGCGATTTTGTAATACCAAAACCCTAGTATCTGAATTCGGCCATGGAAGTATCCTAGCACTTACTATTCTCGGGTTTATTNTCGGGTTTTTTTTTTTTAGTTTTTTAATTTTTTTTTTTTTTTTTTTGGTTAGGGAAGATTAAATTAGTTTCTGTGATTAGTTTTTTTCTTTTTTGAGTGTGTGAGGGGGTTTTCTGGGTATATCTGTAAAACTGATAATGGATTTGAACGGCGAGTGTAAAGGAGGAGATGGGTTCATTGACAGAAGCAGAGTCAGAATTTTGGTTTGTGACAATGATTCGAAGAGCTTGGGAGATGTTTTCACTCTCCTTGCAGAGTGTTCGTATCAGGGTATGATTTATAATTGATTTGATTCTTTTGGTACCTTTTTCTTAAAAGCTCAATGATGATGTATTGGAATTGGATGAATAAGTGCAGTGACTTCAGTGAAATCAGCAAGGCAGGTGATTGATGCACTTAATGCAGAGGGACCTGATATTGATATAATTCTGGCAGAAATTGATCTACCAATGGCCAAGGGTATGAAGATGCTGAGGTACATCACACGAGACAAAGATCTTCGGAGAATCCCTGTCATAAGTAAGCTGTGTTTCTTTGATGTTCCTTTTGTTTTATTATCCAGTCTAAACCCAAACAAGTCTCGTTAGCAAAATCAATTGCTTTATGCTAACTAATCTTATTATATTCTCAATTTTAGTGATGTCGAGGGAAGATGAGGTCTCTGTCGTGGTAAAGTGCTTAAAGCTAGGTGCAGCTGACTACCTTGTGAAGCCTCTTCGGACTAACGAGCTTCTCAACTTGTGGACACACATGTGGAGAAGAAGACGAATGGTTTGTTTCTTTATTCGGCAAACTGTTTTGAGAAGCATTTCTTTTTACATACTTACGTTTATGCGATTGATCGTGCGTTTTTTTCGACAGCTAGGACTTGCTGAGAAGAATATGTTGAGCTATGATTTTGATCTCGCGGAATCTGATCTAAGTGATCCAAACAACCTATTCTCTGACGACACAGATGACAGAAGTCTAAAGTCCACCAACCTCCAGAGAGGAACTTTGAGCCACCAGGAAAATGAGGTGAGAAAGTACTTGTAAGTTATAAGTTATATGAAAATGGACAAGAACTGATTTTTCAGTTTGCGCTCATCCCGTTGCTGGTAGTTCTCTGTTGCTACTACTTCTGTTCATGCTGGTGATGGTGGTGTTGATGCTGATGGCACTGCCACTTCTATTTCTGCCGTTGCTGCTATAGAGCCTCCATCGAATTTTCAACATCAGCCAGTTGAAAGAAATATTAGCCCTGGTAATTATTATTCTCTAACAGTAAAAGCTACCCTTCAAAAAAAAGGTTCATATTATATCTGTGAATTCTAATTTAGTGAGGGGTATTTGCAGATCAACATTTTTCAGCGCCAAAGAAAAGTCGATTGAAGATTGGAGAGTCCTCTGCTTTCTTCACGTATGTGAAGTCTACTGTCCCTGGAACCAACTGTCAGGATTCTCTCCATGTCAATGGAAATGGTTCACTTCATCTTCATCCCGGTATGGCGGTGAAGCTTCATGTGGTGGCTGATGAAGTGACCAACAACACAAAACAAGCATGGGGAGGTAAAGAGACCGAGGGAAAACATTTTCGAGGAGAGAACTTATTGAATGGCGCCAGCCATCCACGTCCCCTTGAGCGTTCTCGTACACTGCCGACATCAATGGAACTTCATGGTAGACATTACCAAGAAGGAAATATGAATGCAGTCCGAAGTAAGGAATCATCTCAAACTGATTGTTCAGGTTTATCTGCGCAAAACGCCTATCCTTACTATATGCATGGGGTCATGAATCAAGTTATGATGCAATCAACAGCAGCCAATGTTCATGCCATGATGCCTCAATATGGTCATCATCATCTCCCTCATTGCCTGCCGAATTATCCGAATAAAATGAATGGGTATCCTTATTATCACCACCCAATGAACACATCGATACAGCAGAGTCAGATGTCACAGAATGGTCAGATGTCAATGGTTCATCATTCTTGGTCGCCAGTAGGAAATCAGTCTTCTAACGAGGTGAAGGTGAAACAACTTGATAGAAGAGAGGAAGCTCTGCTCAAATTTAGACGTAAAAGGAACCAAAGGTGTTTTGATAAGAAGATTAGGTATGTGAATAGGAAGCGTCTTGCTGAGAGGAGGCCGCGTGTTAAGGGTCAGTTTGTTAGGAAAACGAATGTTGATCTAAATGGGCAGCCTGACTCCGCTGACTATGATGACGAGGAAGAGGAGGAAGAAGAAGAAGTGGAGAACTGAGACTCATCTCCTCAGGATGATGCTCTGGGAACTTGAGAGACATCAAGAATTGGAAACCATGTTCGATTTGCTTGCATCATATCAAACAACACAAGTTTGTGATCGACTGACATGGAAAGGATGATGCTGAAGTGTTGGAAATCAGAGCCCTCACAAAGGCTCAACTTTGGCACAGCTTTGGAAACCATTCTGTTGGTGTGGCTTAGTTTGATCACGTTCACTCACATTCTCTGAGCATCTTTTCCTTGAGTCTTTTTTTGTTTCCTTTGCTCTTACCTGTTTTAACATGTATAATCGCTCCACGAAAGATAAAATATAGACATGTGTTCCATAACTTAAAGTTTCTCTTTACTCTGACAAACAACAAAGTATCTGGCATATGAAGAATCTAAGTCTGGGTTGGAAGTAAACTCTGATTTCTGTGTTGTTCTTTTACATGAACTGAATAAATAAATTTCTACAGTCCACTAAACTTTGATTTCTTACTCTCTGTGGTTCTATTGAATACGGTATACTAATGTATAACAAGCTTTCTAGCAACTAAACGGATTCCAGCTCTCTGTTGATAATCGTATGGCTCAACCGACAAGAAAGCGTCAAGAACAGTTCCATGGTTCACCAACGATTCAAGCTCCTCAGCACTTGGATTGCTCGTAATGAGCTTCAGAGTTGTAGTAGCTTCGGAGGACTCTCTCTGATGTATCTCAGCTACATACCGGTTTACATCTTCACTTAGCTCTGTTGGCATACTGCAGATATAAAGAAAAAAAAAAATCAAGACAACGAAGAAATCATGGTTTCTAAATGGATATAGAGAAAACTTACTGTATCCTTGCGGTGGGATTATTCTGAAATTCCTTTGCTGGAATGACCGCCGGGTTCCAGTCAGAATTACTGCCTGATTCAACAGATATTGTCTTTGCAGCATTGTCACATTCTTGCAATACGTTACAGAGATTTGGACATAGATCAACTACAAAGTTCAACCTCCGCCTCCCAGTTTTATCCAGAAATTTCCCACTAAATCCATACCGAACTTTCAGACCAGGACAATGGAGCTGAAGAGGTTTATCCCCAAGGAAGAGCCTTAGCTTCGATCTTTGGCTCCCGTGATAAAGCGGAACATGGATTGATCTGATACTTGGGCTATCTATATTATCTAGTTCCAAGAATTCTTCCTTGTCAACGGTATCAGCAGAGGGAACAGTCTGAGACTGCTGATTGCTTTCTTCATCCATGGGAATATATGATTGAAGAACCTCTGCGGCTATTTCATTCTCCAAAGTGCTCATATCAAATGAATCTGTTTGAGCTTCGGCAGATGAAACGAAAGAGAGAATAGGTATACTTGTACTGTGCTCTCCTGTCTGCTGATCAATGGGAGATTGCAGAGGAGATGTTTTGATATTTCTACGTCTTCTTGAACTTGTTTCTGGAGTAGCAGTAACCGAGTTCTCTAGGAGTTCATCTGGCAGACTTGACTCCTGTTCAAAGATAGGGTACTTCTGAATTAGCTCCTCACAGTTACATTGTAAATATCAATCTGGAACGAGCAAGCTTACCAAGAACAAAACAGTGGCACAATACTTGAGAACCTCGAAATTCATCCTGACATCATCCAGGCTCCTAGAGAAGCAAAAAAGAAATACAATTACAAAGGATAAGGTCTTAACCTGCCTATGAGTGTGAATACCTGTGTGTTTGGTTTCCAAGTCCAAAGTATGCAGCCAAAGTAGCCATCTGTCCAAAGAGGAACGCAGAATAAGCATCATACAGAGACAGGACAAGAGAGTATGTAGTAATAGTATCATTGTTACCTTCATATCACCAGCTCTCCTCCCAAACTTTTGAGTAAGCAAAGCCAAGGAGTCAATGGTGCCCTTTGGCTCAGGTGGATTTCGTCCAATATGTGCAAAAGCTTCTCTGATCCTTGGACAATCAAACCTTAATATGTTGTGACCTGCCCATATCCTCCCTACAATATGACATTGATTGTTTTTATTTGTAATTCTTGAAATTACAAATTTAAGAAAGAAAGTTGTAACCATGGAGAATATCGTAGATGGTGTCGGCGACTTCTGCGAAGGTAGGTTCCGATCTGACGTCCTCTTGCTTGATGCCGTTACACCTGACCGACTTAGGGGTGATGAGGCTGAGGCTAGACGGACGAACAAGGGTTGAGTAGCTTTGAAGCTCGACTAGCTTCTTTGGGCAAACTAGGATCGATCCGAACTCCAAAATCGCGTATCCTTGGCCAGCTCGGAAGGGAATTGTCGTCTCGACGTCGAAGAAAGCAATCTCAGACCGATCCTCGGTAGTAGATAGACCACGCATTGTTAAAATGTGAAAAGTATCGAAATTGAGGGGAGATTTATATGAAGATTTGAGGGGTTTACTTGGTAAGGTGGGTTTTCGTTTGACCACCTCTCTAGGCAAAGGCCACTTGTGTACATGGTTTCCTAATACGAAGGCAACATTTGTTTTAATCTATTTTAATTGATGATTTTAAGTATGTGAAATTAACGTGGTGGTTGGAAGTCCCAAACAGATGGCAAGGTATTAGAGCATCTCCAATAGAGAAACTCTTAAAAGTTTCTTAATAAAAGAAAAATAATATTATTTTAAAAAAGATGTGAATAGTGTAAGAAACCCAAGAGTAAAACATGTGTGAATAGTGCAAGAGTCAACCCTTATATAAGAATTTTAAGGACTTTCTCTCTCCAAGTTTCTTAACATTTTATTATATTTTATTCTTAAGAAACCCTTAAGAAACTTTGTAGGAGATGGTCTTAGTACTGGACTTTTTCTCTTTGTTTTGTTTTTAAAATTTTATTACTAGTTGTTATACTGAGATACGCGTAGGTTTTTCTATAAAAAAATTATTTTTATTTTTTTGGAAAATTATATTATTGCAATAGTTGAAAATCATATATATATATATATATATATTTTTTTTTTCTTCTTCTGTAACTTGATTTATCTGTCGATTAGTTATTACTGAATTATTTTATCTTTTAAATTTTAGAACATGATTTAAAATCTATATAATTTGTTCACATGAAGTGAGGTTGCTTTTAAATTTTAAGATATGTTTTAAAAGTATGAAATACATTGATAACTGCTTGGTATTTTTTGTAAATTAAGTTATTTAATTACTTTTTTAATTCAGTTTATTTGATTACTTATATATTTTATTTATTTAAGTTTATTTTTATATTATTTTCTGGATTTTAACTTCTCGTACTTGCAAGGAGCGATAGTAACGCTTTCCTCTCTACATATTTGAATTTTCAAATCATTTTCTGGCAGGAAGTACCGGTGGAATTTGGCGATGGATGGGGCTGAGGTTGGGATTGCCTGGTTTGATGCATTTATCATCATTGACGGAGGATTTATGCCCGTTAATCAAGGGTTTTGCAACAGATTTTCTATGATAGTGTGGATCTTGAGGATCTTGTTCACTAGTGGATTATTGAGAATATGTGATTTGGTTTTACTTCCTCTCTTCTCTGGTATCTACGATAGTTACTATTTCTTTCATCCTTCAAATGGGTTCTAAATCGTTCCAATCCTCTTTTTTTCGTGGTAAAGCTGCTGATCGTTTTAAGAAGCCTCTGGCGATTCCAGAGTTCGACAATTCAGCGGTTATAAATCATTTTCAATTGACCTTGGTTGGGCGGGTTTTAAATGCGACAGTGCAATTGGCAGGAGTGCTATCTTTGATCCACTTCCTTCCCTTGGTTTGGGATTGTGCGAGTCATGTTTAAGGCATGGATGCAGGTGAAGGCAGGTTTCGTTTTCGGTTTGAATCAGAGGAGGACTTGAAGAAGGTCTTGGCTATGAGGCCTTTTCATTTTGATCGTTGGATGATCACACTAGAATGATGGGTCCCTACTGTGCGACGAGATTTTTCGTCGACAATTCAGTTCTGGATTCTTGTCAGGGATCTCCCAGACCATTACCGAATGGACCAAACCTTACGTTCTTTAGGTGAGGATCTTGGAGAAATTGAGTAGGTGGATGTTGAGAATTCAAGGATTCGTGTGTCCCTCGAAGCCACGACTCATCTAGTGTTTGTTCGGGAGCTCACCTTTGCATCTGGTGATTCTGTAGTGGTGAGATTACGCTATGAAAAACTTATTGGGTATTGTAACATATGTTTTTGTCTTACTCATTCCACAACTCTATGCCTAACGATGTAAAAGAAGGACAGAGCATCTCGTGGCCGCCGGAGGGATGACAATGAGGATCATTGTCGTCACCAGAAAAGACACCATTCATTCCGTTTTCAAGGAGCAGTTGGTGTTACAGGGACTGTTCAGGATATAGCTCCTTATCGGAAATACGCCGCCAAATCGTCACAATCCCGCTTTTCACATGGAAGGGAACGACAGAGGGGCTTCGTCTCAGACTCACTATCGGTTGTTCGGGGCGACATACCAGTGCAAGCAGCGCCTGTTTTCTTAAATCTTCTGGATGGGTCTCCCTCTAAGATGAAGAAGAAGTATGTTAATGGGCTGCATGTGGGTTGTGCATCTAAGAGTTTATTGGGCCAGAGTAATGGTCAAGCCCAGATTAGTGAATCAACGAAGGAATGGGTCATCAGAACTTTTGGGCCAGCTCCCCTTCTGCTCAACACTGATGGGCCTAATTTCTCAAAGGTTCCAAGTCCAGCTGCAGAACTAAGCCCACTTTCGGAGGCGAATTCTGATCTTTTTATAATTGGCCAAAATGATTCTCATGGGCTTGTTGATGCATTGATTGTGACCAAAGGGGGAGGATCAAACTCTGTTCTACATAACAAGGATATTATTTCCCAACTTAAGGGATTAATGGGCATGAAGGTTTCGGGTGATGATATGATGGCTAAGAAGTCAAGGGTGGCTAAGTTGCTTCAACCAAGGAAGAAGATTGGACATAGTAGCTATCGTATTTCAAAAGTGATGAAGAAGGTTTCGCATCTTCTTGGTGATATGGATTCAGGAACGGAGGCTTTAGCATTTCCTCCAGAGATGGCTTCCAAGATGGAGGGTGATTATGGGGAATTTTTACACCAGGTGGTTGAAAGAAAACTACCGGAAGAGGATAAATGATTCTTAGTTGCAACTGCCAAAGAGCTAGAAGCTTCTTGGCAGTTAGCCGACTGAGGGAGTTCGGGCGCACAGTTTTCCCAGGGATTCTTTTTCTAATGGAAACGAAGCAGAGTCAATCTTTCCTTCAAGATTTGCAATCTCATTTAGGTTATGATTTCCTTTTTACCATTGACCCTTCTGATCTTAGCGGTGGTTTAGTTCTCTTTGCTTTGTCTTCTTTTGATGTTCATGTTATTTCTAGTTCTAAGAATGTAATCGATGTAATGATTACTTTGCATGGAAATAAATTTTTTATCTCTTTTGTTTACGGGGATCCTGTTGTTTTGAAACGTGATCTTGTTTGGGAGCCCCTAAAACGAATTGGGGATTTACGTAAGGCCCCATGGGCGATGATTGGTGATTTTAATGAGATTATTGGCAACACCGAAAAACAAGGAGGACGCATTCGTCCTGAAGCCTCTTTCTTGGATTTTCGTCTGATGAAAGAATGGTGTGGCATGATTGATTTCCCATTTACGGGTAACTGCCTCTCTTGGGTGGGGAGATGAGGTAGATTTATAGTTAGATGTCGTTTAGACCGTGCTATGGGTAACGAAGACTGCCATGATCTTTTCTCCCATAGCCATGTTGAGTATTTATGATTTCTAGGGTCTGATCATTGACCTCTAATGATTTTTCTAGACAATTGTAAACCGAAAGGTTCTTGTATTTTTCTCTTTGATAAATGTTGGCCAGCAAAAGAGAATTTTAAAAGAGTTGTTCGAGATGGATGGCAATGTTGTCGGTTACCACCTACGGCTTCTATTGGCGATCGCATCAAGAATTGTCGGGGACAAATTTTGCGATGGAGAAGAGAAAAGCAGTTAAATTCATCACGTGATCTAGACTCTCTGAAGAAGCAAATTGATTATGCTATTTCTCAGGATGGTCACTCCACCCAGGAGATTACATATCTCACATCACGACTACGATCGGTGATTCTAGATGAAGATATGTATTGGCAACAGAAAAGTCGGGTATCTTGGTTGCAAGAAGGTGATCGCAATACTTGGTTTTTCCATGCATCTATGAAACAAAGTCGGGCGAGGAATGGGATATCAGGAATTCTAAGGGGTGATGGTTCCTGGACGGAAAAGGAGGAGGAGATTGAGGCAGAAGCTGTGATCTACTTTCAAGGATTGCTTACAAGAATTGCGGGTGTAGATTTGGGTGCAGCATTGCAGTCTCTAAAGCCAGCTATCTCAGCTGATATGAATTCCCAACTGCTCAGGCCTACCTTAGCTGAGGAACTTAAAGCAGCTATGTTTGCTATGGCACTGGAGAAGGCACCAGGCTCGGACGGCATGACGACCCTATTTTACCAGCGTTATTGGAATATTGTCGGTGATCATATAGTATTGTTGGTACAAAAATTCATGGGTTCTGGCTCTTTTCATAGCCGCCTGAACAAGACTAATATTCGTCTTATCCTGAAACTGGATAGACCGAAAAAGTTGAAAGACTTTTGACTCATTAGTCTTTGTAATGTTGTCTATAAGATCCTTTCTAAGGTTTTAAGCCAACGTCTCAAAGATATTCTTCCAACCATTATCTCTGAGACTCAATATACTTTTATTGGAGGAAGGAATATCTCTGATAACATATTCATGGCACAAAATTTTTTCCATGCTTTGCGTACTAAGGAGTATTGTCGGTACAACTACATGACGATCAAGACAGATATGAGTAAGGCATACATAGTAGAATGGCATTTTTTAAGGGTTGTGATGGTTCAGTTGGAGTTCGCCAATTATTGGATTGACTGGATAATGCAGTGTGTCGCCACAGTTTCCTATAAGGTCTTGATTAACGGAGTTCCGAAAGGAAACATTACTCCCTCGCGAGGTCTACGTCAGGAGGACCCGCTTTCTCCGTATTTTTTATTATCTGTACCGAGGTCCTCATTGCTAATCTGCATGCGGTAGAGCGGAATGGACTCCTCAAGGGGTTAAAGTTAGCCCGGTCAAGCCCATCACTAACTCATCTTCTATTTGCGGATGATAGCTTGTTCTTCTGCAAGGCTAAACTTCCTGAGTGTGATGCCATAGGAAACATTTTGCATCAGCATGGTCAGGCTTCAGGACAATGGATAAACTTTTCAAAGTCCACGGTTTTCTTCGGTAACAAGGTGCTCCCCCAGGATAAATACCTTCTTCAAGAGCAGCTGGAAATTTTCACAGATGGGGGAGGTGGAAAGTACTTAGGTATTCCCCAACGGCTTCAAGGCTCGAAGGCTAAAGTTTTCGCCTATGTTCAGGAACGTTTAAATAGCCGTATAAATGGTTGGTCTGCTAAATTATTATCAAAAATAGGTAAGAAAGTTATGATCAAGTTTGTGGCCCAGGCTTTCCCAACCTATGTTATGTCTTGTTTTCGACTGCCGAAGTGTTTGATTCAGAAGCTAACCAGTGCTATTGCACGCTACTTGTGGAGTAATAAAAGGGAAAGTGATGATATACATTGGATAGCATGGTCTAAAATGTGCAGACCGAAATCACAAGGAGGAATGGGCTTCCGGTCCCTTGATTTGTTTAACCAAGCTTTACTCGCAAAGCAGTTGTGGCGACTGTATTCCAAACTGGACTCCCTTTTGCGAAGATTCTTAAGAGACGTTATTATCGCCAAAGCATACTGATAGATCTAGAATTTAAATCCTAAAACTAATACTGCAGAGAAAAGTTCAATGTAGCAAAGTATAGGTATCAAATCCACAGAGACCAGAAGTACACGTTTCAATTTCAATTCAAATCAAACTAAAGCAAAAATAATAAGATTGTTTGTAAACGAATCAAAACGATAAATAGAAAACGGTTTAAACTATGAAATAAAAGCTTCAGGCATCAGGGAAACCACAAGTAATTAGGATTGAAAGTCAATTTATCATTCAGGGATTTTTTTGAAAATATTTCTCAACATGAAAGACAATAATGGAATAATCTCCTCCCAGAGTAATGATATTACTCGATTTTAATGCACAATAGTAGGCATTTATGTCTGATATTCTGCGTTATTCCGAGCGTTTTCCTTGTAAAATGGTGTATTTTCAGGATTCTAGGTCTTCGGAGCATTTCAGAGCATTTCAGAGCATTTCAGAAGATTTCAGAAGTTACAAAAGTTCTGATCGATTGAGCACAATGCTATGTCGAACGAGCACTTTTGTTAGCTTCTGCTCGATCGAGCAAAAATCCCTGGAAAAATCCGAACTTTTGGTTCGTTCGAGCAATTGGAGTTTGGTCGTGCAAAAATACAAGTTGCTCGATCGAGCAAAGGTATGCTCGATCGTCCAAAGCGTCCGAAGAAGAATGAAAATTTCTAATTTTACAATTCAAGTCCTCAACCTTATCCAAATTTTCCTTATTTTATTTAGTTTACTTTTAGAACTATAAAAGCCTTTTTTGGCTTAGGTTATTTTATTCTATCTTTACTTTTTGAAAATTTGAGAGCTTTTATTGGGAGAAAGAATTCCAAAACCTGTATTTGGAGAAGAAATTTTGAACCCAGTTTTTAATATATCTATTTTATTGATTTCAATTATGTGTTCTTCTTTGATTTTGATTTGTGATTGCATATCAATGTCTGAGTAGTTCACCAGTTAGGTTTTAGGGTTTCCTAGGGAAACCATGTTTGAATGTTAGGTTTAACATTGTAGGATTAAAATTGGTAGGTTCTTAGTCTAAATTTGTTCTTAATGCATGAATTAGTTTGATCACCTAGTTTATGATTACAAGTTGATAAATACAAAGAGATTTGATTTAGAAACCTGACCTAATTTAGATGAATAAGTGTTTAAACTTGCGGGAGTATTGTTTTAATGCTTATGAAAAATTGAATCTGAGTTTTAATGCATGACCAGATTGTTTTACAGTTGGCGGGAGTTTGTCTCTGACAATTCGATCATAGGGTCTAATACTGCGGGAGGAGATTATTCCAAATTCGTTTTTCATGTTGAGAACTATTTTTAATCTAAATCCTGCATGTTAACTTGACTTTAAACCTAAATACCTACGAATTTCCCTATTTACTAGCGTTTTATAATCATAGTTTTTAAACCGTTTTTAATTACCGTTTTGATCATAATCAAATCTATTATTCTCACTTTAGCCACATTCGAAATTTTAAACTGAACGTGCATTTCTGGTCTCTGTGGATTCGATACCTTTCTATACTCTTTAAACTGTTCTCTGCAATATTAGTTAGGATCAAATTCTTAACCTATCAGAATTTTGGCGCCGTTGTCGGGGACCAATTGTGCCTTTTCTAGTTTTTAATTAGAATTTCGTCTAAGGTTTTTAATTTTCAGTACTCATCTCGTTCTTCTTTGCTTGTCTTTGTTTTACAGGTGTATGAACAAAAGATCTGACAAATCATCTGAACTACTCAACCTAAGTAACTCAGAACTTTCAAGGCTAGAACGCTCAAACCGGAAAGCAAAGAAAGACGCTAGTTCATCCACTTCAATGGCTGGTATTGTCAATCCAATCAATCTGGTTGATCCCGAAGGTCAACAACCACCACCTGCTATGGGCCTTAATCAACTCATTAACCAAGGACAAGGTGGTGGCAATGGAAATCAAGTGCCACAAGGCCAACAAGGAGTAATCAACAACCTAATTCCTCCAGGAAATCCCAACCCGCAAAACGTTCAACAACATGTAAACGTTGATGCAAGACACTTTGTCTTGTTCGGATATCCGAAAAGAGTTAATCAGCTCAATGCTCAAGTTAATGCTCAACTCAATCCTCAGAACCATCCTCTAGTTTGTTCTTTCAACAATTCTCAAGCATTTTATGCTAATAGGAATCCCATCCAACCTCCTTCACCTCAGCGTAGGGAATATCAATTCCTTGTTTTGCTTGTTCAGATGATTTGCAGCAACCAATTCAGTGGTTTACCTCACGAGCATCCAATGAATCATATTGACACCTTTGAGGACATTTGCAACACCATCAAGCTAAATGGGGTATCCGAGGATTACAAACACTACAACTTGTTTAGCCACTCTTTAGCTGACAAGGCACTTCGATGGTTGAGTCTCTACCTGCACGATCAATAGTAACCTGGGATGACTGCGAATCCAGATTCATTAGTCAGTTCTTCACAACTACTAGGACTAATGCTTTGAGGAACAAGATCTCTGCCTTTGCTCAAAACTTTGTGGAATCGTTCTATGAATCTTGGGAACGATTCAAGGAACTGCTTCGTGATTGCACACATCACGGATTCTCTGATGTAAGTCTCCTCAATACCTTCTATAGAGGAATTGAACAGAAGTACCAGTTGTCCTTAGATACAACAAGTGATGGATATTTTATGCAAAAACCAGTTCTAGACGCTTATCGTCTCATAGAGAACTTAGCAGCCAGCAGTAGCAACCACTGCCCAGAGTTCGATTGCCGAACCAAAGCTCCGGTAATGGATGCTAACTCAGAAATCTCAGAACTGAAAGGAGAGTTCTCTGAAATGAAAGGATTGTTGACTCAACTGCTAAAGGGTCAAGCTCAACCACTAGTTACTGTTGTAGAAGATCTCGGAGTTGCTTATTTTGCCTTTCAAGAACAAGAAAACGCTGTAGTTGAAGAAGATGTTAGCTATATCAATAGCCAAGCCCAGAGAGTGTTTAAGCAGGGATACAATCCAACTTTCAACAGGAATCATCCCAATCTTTTTTGGAGAAGCACTAATGTAGAGAATCCTTAAGACCAAACTTATCCAACTCAACATAAATAGTTTGTGAAAAGCTCTGGGAACAATGGTTTCCAAGGGAATCAGAATAGGAACTTTATTCCCAAATCCAATTCAGGCGGTTTTCCACAAACCTCTCAGCCTGCATTTCAACAAGTTCTTCAAACC